>VXBX01002901.1:209986-262986 GCA_013400415.1 Scytalopus superciliaris
TGGGACAGGGACAGAGACACCCTGGAACAGGGATACGCATCCTCTGGGATAGGGACAGAGACACCCTGGGATAGGGACACACATCCCCTGGGACAGGGACACAGACACCCTGGGACAGGGATACACATCCCCTGGGACAGAGACACGCACACCCTGCAACAGGGACACACACACCCTGGGGCAGGGGACATACCCGCCCTGGGACAGGGACACACACACACACACCCTGAGACAGGTGCACAGGCATCCGCTGGCCAGACACACAGAGTCACCCCAGAGCACAGGCACAGCATCCCCCAGACCCCATCAGTCTTGCCCCACTCCTGCAGCTGCTCAGCTGGCACAAAACATGTTCCTCACCTGGGGTCAGGCCCGGCAGTGCTGGGTCACCTGCACAGCTCTGGGTGCTAGGGCATGGGCACATGCTCTTGCTCTGACAACCACCAGGATGCACAAATCAACATTACTTTGTAAAGGGTGTTTTTTTCCAAGCTCATTGCTCTGCATATTACACAGAATATTGCCTGTTCCTAAGCCCCGAGAAAATCCAGTGCTGTGATCCAGTAGATATTTCAAATGACTGGGGTGCATTCCATTAAATCACAGAATCATGGAATTGTTTCAATTGGAAAGTACTTTAAAGATCATCTAGTCCAACACCTGTACAATGGGCAAGGACACCTTCCACTAGACCATCTTGTTTATGGTCTTGCATGGATTAAGTGAAGCAGCAGTACAAATCATCCAAATGGATGGTAGAAAAATAAGTGAAGTGGCTCCTAAAGTAACTATTTTGTCTTTTCTTGGGAGGAAAGGGTGTTTTTTTTTATTTTCCTTCAGAAAACTTACACTGATGCAGAACAACCCTCAACCCAGCTCCAGATGTATTTTCAGTGATTTTATACATCCAAATTTGAATAAAGATCATCTGTATCTGTTTGTGAATGAAATAAAGTAAATTTTCATGGTCTGTATCAATTCATGCAACAGTTTTGTAATGGAAGGAGGAAACAGAAAGCAAAACTCTGCAGAAGAAAAGGGAAACAGGCTCCTAGGACTGTGTTTAGTGGTGAAATGGAAAAATCAGACAAATTAACCTCACTGTGGTTTCAAACAGCTGTTGATTGCAAAGCAAGTATTGCAAGGAGAAAAGAGAAGAAAGCACATATGTCATGAGAGGAAAAAAAGGCTCAAGATCCTCTACAAAACAAAAATGCTGAGTTCTTGATCTCTCACCAGCATCCCAGCAGTTCTCAGCAGGCTCCCAGCAGCAGGCACAGCCTCACAGTCCCAGGCACAGCCTTAGCTCTGGTGCTGGCAGATCTGGACTGGGTCTCCTTTGCAAAACAGCTGGAGCCTTCCAGAGTCTCTTATCTGGGGAGTTGTTCTGAGTGCAACTGTGTAATTGAAGCAAAAAAACCTGGTAGGCAGAGGGCTATGGGAAATCTATGTATCTCTTCATGTCAGAGTATGTCTACAGAGAAGGTGGATTTAAACTACTTAGCTCGAATGCGACTGACAGGGATTAGTGACCCAAGCTGTTACCCTCAGGCCCTGTCAAGCCCTGTCAAGCTTTGCAGCCTGCCCCAAGCTCCCTTATTGATGGGGAAATGTAAAGAACAACATATATATCCCCTGTATGCCCCACTACATAGTTTTTCATCCACTGTGAGGCCACTTCAAACTGCACATGGGTAGAAAATGGGCATCACTATCCCATGCTGGATGTACACCCAGGGACCGTTTCTTGTATGAGTAACATGAAATGACTCAACTTAACTTGGTTATGTTGTCCTTAAATTGGTACCCGCTTCAGCATTATAGCAGCAATATTCCATAGCCTGCCTAAAGGGTTTGTTAATGAGTCTGGGTGGTATTATATGCAGAGTGGCTAAATATCCGGTGGCTTAGATAAAGAAGAGCTGAAAGCCCTGGCTTCCCTTCTGTAAGGCTGAATTCATTCAATTAAACAGCTTTGAGAGCTCAGCTACGGTTTAGCGGGAGACTTTATTACCTCCTAAAACTCTGAGAGTATTAAAACAATTGTCAGGCATGCAAAGGAAAGTTTGCATTCAGTTGTGCTAAGCAGCCAAATTTACATATTCTCAACCAGATCTGGAGATTTAAAAAGCCTTCATAATTGCATTAAACATGCTTATTCTCTGTGTTCTCTCAGGCAGAGCTGATTACCCCAAGTTGGGCAATGCCTGGAGGGAAATTTGCTAAGCCACATGATGTCAACAACTTGCAAAGAAACTAATTTTTTTTTTCAAGAAAATAGCAGTTTGGTTATTCCTGAAAAATGTCTGTCTTTTCCAGCAGGTGTAGGAGCTAATGCTTGTCTCCCACATGTGCTCTTTCAGGATGGTGATGCTCAGCCCATGCAGGGTGACTCTGAGGCCCCACCAGTGATCCATCTCAGCTCACTGGCAGGGTCTAATGTCCAGGAAGTGCTGGGATTAGACCCACAAAATAACCTCAAGCCTAGGCAAAATTTTGGACCAAATATCCTTATCCCTCCACTCTTCCCCTATCAGACTGAGGTGAATTAAGTGGCTACAGAAGTGCTTTCCCCTCCCAAACCTCCATCCCACAGGAGAGGACCCAGTGCTCACTAAGGGGCTCCAGGGGCTCTACTGATATTTTCTTGCCCACTTTTCTGTAGGAAGTTTATATGGTTTTGTTTGTTTTCTTGCTCATTGTAGCAAGCATCATCTCAACCAGCTCTGGGGATTAAATCAAGGCTTTCCAGAGTGATGCCCTTGGCAACAATCTTAGCTTTTTTAGAGAGAGCCGCAGCACAGTCACTTTGTGAAGCACAGGGAGCAGTGACAAGCTGTGGTCACTAATGCTTTGCACAGGCCACAGGCTGGGCTCACACCCACACGATCAAGCCCTTCACAAGAACAATTAGTTATCCTTACAGGCCAAGAAGGCCAGAAAGGAGAGAGCAGCTTAGGCAAGCAGGTGAGCCTTGCACGTTTAAGGGCCGCGTTACAGTGCCAGCACTTCCATGGAGCAGTTCCCCACTGGAGACAGTTGCAGAAACTCTGCCCTCCTGATGCTCATGGGGTCTCCTGTGTCACTGTCCAACACCAGCATAAATTCTCTGCCAGGCAGGGGCAGGATCCCACTAGGATTCAGCCTGAAGAAAACATCTCACACTATGCCTCATCACTGAAAGGAAGTAGATTCAGGATATAAGGAAGAAATGCTCTACAATGAGGGTGGTGAAACACCAGCACGGGTTGCCCAGAGAGGTGGTGGATTCCCCATCCCTGTAAATATTCAAGGACATGTTGGATGGGGCTTTGAGCAACCCAGTCTCATTGAAGAAGTCCCTGCTCATTGTAGGGGGCTTGGAACTAGATAATCTTTAACGTCCCTTCCAAGCCAAACTATTCCATGATTCTGTGATCACTAGCAAAACCTTCCCTAGGGAAGGCAGACCAAATGCAGCACTGAGCCCAGCCCTCACAAATCACAACACCCATTTTCCTTTCATGATGGCATCAGGAAGGCAGCCTGAAAGTAAGAAAATCTCTGCGACAGGGGAGGGACGACTGTTTTTTTCCCTTCCTGGTTGTATGGCCCATATGGTTATCAAGTTATGGGAAAATCTGGCTGCCCAAACAGGTGTCAGCGCTCCCAACCTACAGTCTCATTTCCTGATCGCGTCTTAATCGTCGAGTTGGTTGTGAAAGTTGATTTCTTGCACATTCTTATATCAGTGGGAATTTCTGCCCTTCCCTGACAAGTATTATAGGCAGCCTTTGACATACAGCCCTACAGGACCTAAATAGGCTGCTATTCTTTCCCTACACTGAAAGGGAGCTTTGTGCCAGGGATTCATTAAACTGCACTGCACAGCCCTTCATAAATGGGCTCAATAATGAACAGTCGATTTAACTGGAAAAGCTGCTGGAGCTGTTAAATTAAAGGGAAATAAAGTGCACTTCAGGCTCAGTCTGCCAGAAGAAAATGTTGACCTAAAAAAAAAAATCTTTATTTTACTCAATCTCTTGCAAACAGACTAAAATCTTCAGGAAGTTTATACTCACAACAGTGGGAACAATTTTAAAGCACACTGATTTGCTTCCTCACTAATAAAGAAAGAAGAATTTCAATAAAATATTCAATAAAATCAGAAAGAGGGATGGAAGGCATATTCCACTTAAGCCAAATTTAGTCTGCGTAACCTAAATTTAGTGTTTGTAGATATGAGATTGTGTGGCTTTTGTGTGGCTTACTTGCCTTAAATTACTGTAGATCCCTTCAAATTATGCCCATTTATACATGTGCATATACACAGCTCCTTCCTTAACAACTTTGGCTTCTTTGAGATGCTATTCTATTCAAATTAAATTGTTAGTGGATTTTAAACATTTAACCTGAGGGGGGTTTATATGCTTGTTTTAAGCAAGCAAGCAACCATATTCAATTTAGACCTGGAAAAGAAAGAGGGTGTAACTACAAGCCTTTATCCAATCAACTTCATATAGCCAAAGTTTCCACTGGGGTTGAGTTCACAAAGTCATTATGGAGAGAATTTATTTCCAGTTTGCCAGTGTTTTCTGAAATTTTGGAGAGCTATGCAATCCAGTCCTTCATCGTTCAGTTCTGGGATCATGTTGGTCATAAGGCAATGCTTGTTCTGCCCATGTCAGGGGTGCAGGACTCAGCTGAGAAATGGACACACAGAGGGGGAACTATATTTGATCTTCTGGATGAATAGGAAAGTCCATCATTCAGCTGAGCCTGACCCAACTCTTGGTTTTAGAAGAGTGGAATTCCTTATTTCAATGAGGTAACTCCAGTGTAAAACTGGGGCTGTTTAGCAGTGAATCAGCTCTTCCATCAGAGCCATCTCATTCTCCTTCATCTGGACAGTTATAAATACTGTTCCACAGCTGTGTTATGTACTTTGTGTATGAAATATTGTGAAGAGAATCTATCTGTGTGAAGGTAGACTGGAAGTTTAAGGACAAGAAGATCAGAAGAAGCATGAGGAAGGGACCATGTCCAAATCTAATTCCTGGGGCAGCTCATCTGAAAAGAAACGTCAGCATCAGCTTAAAAAACTTTGTGTTGCTTTCACTGTTTTACACTGTAGCTATACTTTTTCATTATATAAACTTCCTCATTAGAGAAAACCCCACATTCTTCATACTACTGTGATTTGTGTTCAAATCTTGTATATAATATATAAGGCAAAGGCAGCAGGCTTTCAGCTCTTCACTGAAATTGCCTTCAGTGGGTTAAATATTTTTTTCATACTCTCTGAAAATTGACAATTCAGGAAGAGTATTAGGTGAAGTGTATCAGTCTTCCACTTAAATTGTCCAAAATTATTTATAGTTTGGTCCTAAGTTACCTGGTGTAGATCAAAATCCCACAAAAGTTGCGAAAACGTGAGCTTGTCTGCCAAAAACAGAAGTGCATTTGGTAAGTTGATAAGCCACCTCTTATGCTGATGACTGTCACCACTGCAAGAGCTGTGCAAAACACATGACTTGCCTCTTCAGGAAAGTTTTGGGGATTGAAATTGTAATTTTGTTTCATTAAATCCTGCTCATAGTCTTGGCTACTAGTAGAAATATACATTGAAGAAATATTTAGAGATACTCAAAAATAATAAGAAAAGAAATCAGCTTTCATACAATTGATAAATATTTTTTTTCTTTTCTTTTTTCCTTTAGTCCACGTGTACTCCTTGAAATTTTCAGGGTTTTAGCTTCACTCCTAGGCATTTCTGAAGGTAAATGTGTGGGGTTTGGGATCAAACTCCTTCCTTTTTTTTAACTAGTCGTGCAGTGTGCTGATCGGAAGAGCTTTGCTGTGTGGAAATAAAACGTGAAATGCAATCAAACAGCAAACAATATCAATTACTGTCTTGTTTGCTGCAAACTGTCCTTCCTCTAATCGCTTTTTGCTTGGCAGGAACCCGTTTGTTTGATCTCATGGTTCCTGGCAGGCTTTGGGGAGGCGCTATAAGGCTTTGAGAAGGGGCTGCATGGCTTTGGAGAGTTCAAGAGCTCCTCAAATCTTACCTGATGCAAATAGTGAGGATTTAGCAAATGCGGCAAAATAGCCTTCATGTATCTCCAAATGGCCACTGAAAACAAAGGCACTGAGGTGTTTCTCAGAGGTCCAGCCCTGCACCATCCACATCACGGGGAGAGCACAGGAGGGCCAGGTGCTGTCTGGTGTGTGATCATGGTCATGCACAGCTTGGAGACAGTGTTTCAGAGAGAAGTCTTCTTGTGGCATTTGCCCTCCATTTAGCTATGAACTAAACTGTGATGGTCCTTCCAGCCCTTCCCTGGCCTGGGCTCAGCCCTCTCTCCCACTCTGGGTAGCTCTGAGATGATGCTTCAGCCATGCTAACTTGGAGGTGGCTCCTCTCTGACTTGGAGATGACTTTTCTCTGACTTGGAGGTGGCTTTCAGGTCCCTGTGACCACGGCAGTGCTACCATAACTCTTGTGATTACTTTATGTCTCTCAAACAAATCTGGTACAGCTCAGTTGATGGATGAGCCTGAAGAAGAGAAGGCTTTGGGGAGACCTTATAGGACTTTCCAGTACCTAAAAGTCCTATAAGAAAACTAAAGAGGGACTTTTTATAAGGGCATGTAGTGAGAGGATAAGGGGTAATAGGTTTAAACTGGAAGAGGGCAGGTTTAGATTAGATATTAGGAAGAAATTCTTAAGGTCCCTTCCAACCCAAACTATTCTGTGATTCTATGGTTCTTTTGTGTGACTACATGGCACACAACAACAGATCCCAGTCCTCCCGGGTATTTATATAAAGGAAAGTTTCTTCTTTTGTCTTACTGTTATTATATTTGCAGCACAGTACCAGTATGTAAATTAATTTAGTTCATTAAATAAATAAATAAGGATAGGTTCAACTCTGTTTCTTTCCAAGAATATTTTACTAATTAAAAAAAAAAAAAANCAATTGGGAACTTTTAGTTGCTTTCTTTTTAATTGAAAATGCTATAAAAACAGTGTCCAGTTTTGCCTACTGAAAAAGTTTCAAGCCATTTTTAATGAGCTTAACTGAACAGACAAATATGATTTTCTACTCCCAGCCTTGCCAGCCATTCATTGTAGCACTGGGCTGCTCTGAGGAGCCCTCCAAGATCTGGAGCTGGACAAGGAATGTGTTTCTACCATATATCAAAAGTCATCAGGTGTAGGACAGCTGATGCCCCTTGTGGAGCTGCCATAGGGAAATCCAAATCCCAAATGAATTCCATGGTCTTCTGATACCATCCTAAATTTTATTAACTCTATTTTTTTTTCACTATTTATTTTCTCTTCTGCTGAGATGTATCTGTAGGGAGTTTAATCTTATCAGGAGCAGGAATTGGTCCCAAGACCCTTTTCTTACAGCAAAAATAACCTTCTCAGTGGTACAGCACAGTCTGGAGGCTGAGATGGCCACTGGTCTGCAGGACTTGGGGATGGCAGAAGACCCTGCTCCTGCACAAAGAGCTCCACTGGCCCACCCTTGGCCATGAGATGTTCTCCCATGGAAAGTCCCAGACCTTAAATCAGCACAACAGGAGTGTCAGTCACTCAGCTCAACCTCTGGGTTTCAATGGGTTTACTCTCATGATTAGATTTGGGCATACCTTGTGCAACAAAAGACTTTGTTCAGAGCAAAAGGGGTTCAAAACCAGTTTGTGGGGCACAGTTACCTTTTAAATGGTACCTGTCATAGGAGTCATTAAGAGTTTAGATTCTAATATTTTACTTGTCTGTAAATTTTCTAGATAAATACGTAACAAGAAATTGTAAGCACATATATACACAGAGTGGGAATATGCTGTGGTTAGGAGCTTTGCATACAGCAAATAGTGTATATAGACTAAAGTATAGACTAAAAATATTGTTAAGACCTTTATTTTGAAGCTATAGCTAACACAAGCATTGGATTCTTGATTACCAGAAATGCTTTCTTAACCAGATGTTTTCAGTCTTTTCTAAACAGAGCCACTCACAGATTGTTCCCTTAATTATTTCATGTTTAGAAATGCTGTCTGGTTAAAAGAGAGAGGGAGACGGAGGGAGAGAGTCGCACAAACTTCCATTATCATGCAAATAGCTCCAGAGGAAAAAGGACAGTGAAAATGATAGCACTGATCTAATTATCTGCAGGCCAATATAGCTAAGTCACTGAAAGAGGCCCACAGAAAAGGCTGCCACAGAAACACAAAAAACAGCCAGAAAACAATAAGGAACTTAGCAACAGTATAAAAACGGACTTCTTTCTGTGCACAAAGACTAGTTTTATGAGCATTTTTCTTGCTTTCAGTTTGCAGAAAAGGTTAGAGCACATTTTAAATTCTATGCCAGGATATTCCCCCCCGCCTCAGCTCCTAAAGATCCTTTGGCGCGCCGTCATATCGCTGCGCGCCCAGCGGTGGGAATGTGGCTGCTCCTGCTCGGCATGTCCGGGCCACCAGGCATGCTGGGGGCTGTGGAGTTTGTGCAAAGTGGCTTTTGGCAGCACCATTCTCCATGGCTGAGGTTTTGACCATGAGATTCCAGCTTTGCCCTGTCCGTGTCTTGATGTTCCCACCTTCCTTGCATTGCTCCCAGGGGGTTCCCAGCTGGAGGATGGAGGGTTTATTTGCTGCTAACCCCTCCGCAGGTGACCTGTGTGAGGGTCTCGGTGCTCCCTCCATGGGTAGCCACGGGAGGAGCCCAGCTATGGCAGCCTGAGGGGGCACAGCCATCCCCACAGCCATAATTCACCTCAGCAAGGACTTCAGTAAGGACCACAAGATGCTTCCCATGAGATTTCCAAATACAGTCACGGGAAAGCAATCAAAAAACACCTCAAAGCTACTGATTGTGGTTGTCAAAGAGGACCCTACATGACCTTCTCACCTTCAATCTCTTCTTATTCATGGGGAGAAACAGGCAGCTTCAGAGTAACTTTTCTGCCCTATTTTAGTGATCCTGCTGACCCTATTTTCCTGCTGAAGAAGGAAAGAGAACCCCCATAATCAACCTAATCAAACTAATCCCAACCAGATTTGAAGAACTCAGGGCACGTGCCAACTTGCCCCAACATCCATTGCTACTACTAGCATCAAACCAGTGCAGGCAGTTGCCCAAAGCATCCTGAAAATGTTTTATAGAAATTCAGAGGTCACAACACTCCTTTTTGAGGGGAGAAGTTCCCATCCAGTACTGGTTTTGTTCATAGCAGGCTTAAACTTGGACTAAACCTGGAAAGAAAAAAATTAGAGAACGTCTCTCTTACAGAATCTCCAAGTCAGCTAATTCCTCCAGCTCCCATTTTTATGCTCAACAAGCTTATTAAGATATCCAAATATCCATATTTAGCCTCACATCAAGAATGTACAGACACTATAACAAATACTTGCCAGATGTGTTAAGCATTGCTCCTATGGTCGGATGCTCTAGGAAAATGAAAGTGAGCAAAGGCAATATCTTCTGAACAATTCTGAAATATTTTTTGTGTGCTTATGGAAGGGACTTTTAAGAAGGATCTGAATGGGAATATGGAGCAGTCATTTAACTTGGGTGGGAAGACTCACCGATATCAACCACGTTCAGTCTTCTGGTAGCATCACAAGGAAGAAGAAGAGAAACCACTGAAAAACCCCGAGGGATGATATAATTCAGACTACGTCCTGAATCACAGAGTGGATACTTTTGCCAGTGATTCAAGCCAGTTCTGAGCCCAGCACCCTCCCAAACAGCCAGACATGAAGATACAGAAATACAACACTGTGAACACAATTTTGCCTAGATAAATTTATTTAGACCTGTTTGGAGTACATCTGGTGCTGTTTGAGCCACCTCTCTGCAGCCTGGAGCCTTCAGCTCTGAACTTCAGGTGAGGACAACCAGGCCTGGACCATTGCAGAGTTAACACATGGCCAAGATGCACTATTTAAAGGTGGATTTTCCTTTGAAGCAAGGTTAGGGTTTATGAGATGGTATGGGCTTCATGGAGGAAGAATTAGAAGAAGAAAGGGGGAAGAAGGACTGAAAGAAAACACTATTAACAGAATTTTGGAGTTTTGGAAGGAATGGGCAGATTCGCTTGCAGAATTCAGTTCTTGAGAAAGATGATTTAAGTATCAGGTGCTCAAAAAGTCATTGTGAATAAAATGCTCTCATAACTACCCAGCAAGGGCTCCTTGCCTTCCTGCCCAGTCTGTGTCCCAGAGGATAAACCAGGGATTTATAATGCATATCACTTGAGTGGAGATCTGTGGAAACATGGGTCAGTAAAGGGAATTGGCCTGGGCAGCAGAACATTGTTAGATTAGAAATCTGCTAACAAGCCACAGCCTTAGTCCTTCCTTCTCAAGGCCGTCTCCCACCATCCTCTGTAGCCAGCATCATGTACAACCTCAGGGTGAGCAGCCCAAGGAGCTGCTAGAAGACAAATCTGTCCTTTTTCAATCTTGATAGGTTCATCAGAACCCTGATCAATTCCCCAGTGCCCTTCACTGCATTGCCAAACACTTGTCCCAGCTTATCCTACCTTACAGAGCTCTTGGAAATACAGACTAGAAAATCACAGAGGAAGAAAGACCAGAAGTCAAGTTGGCATGAAGAGTATGGCAGGCAGCTTGTTCTCCAGCATGGCCATCAAACTGTACAAAGCCTTCCTATATCTGAAGATGGAACACACAACAGCAAAAGAAATAAATCAGATGAAGGAAACTACAACTAGTACTAAGAGAGAGGAACAAAAGGCACCCAAGCCTTTCCATCTAGCTCTCTGGAGCACCCATTACATCTTATTTTGACTTTGTAGAGTCCAAAAGACCCCACTATCTTCTAGTAAGCTTTATTAGCATTTATACTATTGTGAGAGGAGCTGTCATGTCTGTGAATAGTCAGTTAAGGTTGGAAAACAGATTTTGGTGGCAAAATTTGCTGTGTCAGATAAATGTAAGTCATGGATTATCTGCCAGGGAATGTGAACAGGCTACAAAGTGATAAGAGGAGCTACTGGCACCAGAGATCCTGTTTAGTTTTTTTCCATGTACATGGAATTTAATTTATGCCATCTTTGCAAACAATATCTGATTGCCATGTCAGAGGGTCCAGCACCAGAACAGCAGCCACCAAACTGGGACCCAGTCGAACTCACCTCCTCGCTTGCTGCACCCGAGAGAGATGAACTCTTTGTACATTTTTTGATCTTTTGCATAGCAAATCTCTCCCCACCTGATCTCTTTTTGTGACAGTATCTACATTTCTTTCCTCTCTGTGTTCTTTTAACTTGCTGCTTCCCAGGCCACTCTGTTGGAAAAAATACATCATCAAAGAATGATCTGACATTTCAGCTGATACAAATTCGAAATATACTCAGTGTTGAGTAGCATGGCACAGGGCACAAAGACAACTGACAGACAGGCCATAGCAGAAACTTCAGGGTGAACTAGATCACTTTGGTTAACAAGAGCCATAAAAACTAGACTTCATTGTCAATATCTAAACCACACCCTTAATATTTCAGTATGTGATGAGTTTCTTCACCTATTAAACTGCCTTTATGTCAATGCATGAGTTTTCTCACTTCTACCCTTCCCATTCTCTTCCCCATGTTGCTGGGGGACAGGGGAGTGCATGGCTGTGTAGGGCCGAGTTGCTGGCTGAGGTTAAACCACAACAAAATGCTAATTTAACACAGTGCAGAAGAAGTTTACTTGCACCCTTCTTATGATCTGGTTATTAAAATTATTAGAGGGATGCCTCTGCCTGAATTAAGGTGCAAACAAGCCCATATGTCAATAGTACAGATTTTTATTTAACAGTAAATGTGAGGTAGAGAGAGATAGAAGGACATAGGAAAAAGAGCAAGAGGAGGGGGGATGAGAGAAAGAGAGTGACAGAGAGACAGATTAAGCAGAAAAAATATCAACACTCCATGGATTCCACTGTGTCCCGATGGTCCTCTTCTTGGTGATCTGCTTGGTGGTGAGAGTCCCAGTCTTGCCGAAGTGATGCAGTCTGGACCCATCAAGGGAAGCCCATGGTGGTGAGGGAAGGCCCCTTTATCTTATGTTAGGTACCTGTCCCAGTCCAAATTCAGGAAGGCATGGGCTTCGGTGAGCAATTGCTTCTTTGCACAGTGGATAAAAGTCTTTTACCGATTTTAAGTCACTAACCATTTCAGTCTCTCACAACCCCTCCCAGTGGTGCCTGATAATTGAGGATCCATTCCAACAGTTGAAGAGTTCCTGCAGCTTTGTACCAAAGGCACCTGCATGGGATGTGAAGCCCTGGGTTCAGGTATCTGCTCCCAGCACTCCTTTGGTGTTCAGTGGGACAGATGAAACTGCTGCCCCCTTTCACTTCCATCTTCTCCATCTCCTTTTCCATCAGCAATGACTTATGCAATCCTTGCATCTCTGGGATTGGGGTTTTAGCTGGAGTACATATATAATTTGCTGCCAAGAGGGACTTTTCTTGTCAGGCTAAATCTTGAGACCCCTAAAAGTGCCTAATCCTCACCAGTTTTAGTGTGACTTGGGGAATATTGCCTAAATTCAGAGATGAACTGTGATGGTAACTCTCCAGGGCTGTGAGACTTAAAGGAGAATATGTCATGCTTGGTCAGGTTCAAGCCAACTGAAGCAAATCAAAATGAAGAATTTTTTTTCTTTAAATGCTCCTAAATACTTAAAATTTCCCAATTTTATCCACATTTTCCAGTTTTCCTTTTTTCCATCCACTACACACATTACTGTACTTTTTCTTTTGAAAAAGAAAACCAGAGAAGAATGAAGAAATGGGAAAACAGCCTCCCCAGCTTAAAAATAAACAGTCAAAATGTTTTATTTTGAGAACACTTGGAAAAAAACAGTCTCATTTAGAAATTTGGTAACAAGCTGCCCTAAGAGTGGTGCCATATTCCTGGGTCCATCCCCGTGGCAGTCACACAGGCACATCACTCATGCTGCCTTTTTTGCTCCTTGACATGTGGCTCTGCATAACACCATTACAAAGGTCAGGGAGAGCAGCTTGTGATCTTACATTGCTGCCTCCCTGCATTGGCCACTGCTTTCCCAGACAGGCTTATCATGGAATCATAGAATTATGGAATAGTTTGGGTTGAAAGGGATCATTAAAGACCAACCCCGCTGCAATGAGCAGGGACATCTTCAACTAGATTAGATTGCTCAGAGCCCTGTACAATTTGGCCTTGTATGTTTCCAGGGATGGGGCATCCACCACCTCTCTGGGCAACCTGTGCTACTGTCTCTATACCCTCACTGTAAAAATCTTCTTTCTTATATCTAATCTAAATCAAAACTCCTTCAGGCCATTCTTGTCTTCATGCTCTCTGCATGTGTGTGCACGTGTACATTCCCATGCTGAGCAAGGCGCTGCTGCAGTTTGACTTTCCCTCAAAAACAGACGTGCACACCTCACAACTTGCTGCTGCCACTGTCCTCTTTTTTTCAACATAAGAACTTGCCCAAAAGCAGTTGTTTATAGATGTAAGCAGCTAATGACCTGTAATTGGGATAACCTGGAAGGAGAAAGGCTAGAGAACTGGTAATGTGGGACCTTCACCCACCATGAGGACACAGCCTGCTTAGGGAGCTTGGAGCCACCAGCACAATGATTTTCCAATCAGGGTTACCTAAGGATAAAAGCACAGTGGTCCCTGTACTAAAATCCTGTCCTTCACTCTGGGTTTCAGCCTACAGTGGGAGCAGAGAGACCCTGTGATAGCACCAAGCCATAGGTCCCAGCCCCGGAGTAGCGCTGTGCATGCAGCAGGGCATCACTTGTGTCACACTCCCAGGCTCTCAGGGCTGATCCTTCAGGAGCCACTTATTGACTCGCCTAACCCAAAACAACAATGTCCATCATCCTTCCTCTTCCTGGCTCTGTCTCACCCCCCTCCCAGAGTAAGGAAAAGTGTTGAATAATCCTCCTCCATTTGGTGTGTGGTCTGGTTTGCTGTGTCGTCATGCAGACAGTGCAGAGACAGGGGGTCAGGCGGGTCATCAGAATGCTAATAAGAAATCTGATTGATGAGCCGGTGCCTCGGGAATGAATGGGATACTTAATTAATGACTTCTGCTCTGTTTAAGAAAAAGTTTCCCTTAACTTCCATCCCTCTTTTTCTTAAAAAAAAAAAAAAATAAAAGGGAAAAAAAAAAATCCCTTATAATCCCAAGTTTTCCAAACAACATAAAGGAAACTTCAAAGACAGACGTGGTCAGTTTTTATGTGTTGGGTTGGTTCAGTGATTCTTTCCTTTCTTTGTTTACAAGGGCAGCCAGGCTTGATTCCAAGGCTGAAAAATAAAAGGCCACATTGTTCAACCAGATTCTGGATTTTTACAAGAAATTTCCTCCTTCCCAGTAGGGCAATTAACTGCTTCACTTCTGGGTCTGCCAGTACCAAAACGCACCACCAGGCCTGTGAAACTCAGCAGCAGTTGGTCCCTGCCAAAACACTGCTCTGCTTCGGAAACAAGACGTACTATGGAGACGCTATTGTCCCATTAAATCTAATCAGTGATCCAGGACTGGGAGGTTTGGGAGGTTTTTTTGCAGGAAAATAAAAACCCACAGGGAAAAATATCTGTTAGGCAGTTAGCATCAAAACACTGGACTGGGTATTCAGGGTGATTCCAACGGGATTTCAAACCAGCAATTAGCAATGGGAAAACAGCAACAGTTTCAAATGATCTCTTCCGGATTGATTTGGAAGGTTATTTCATGCTAAATGAATAGCAGCAGGAAAGAAGATGAAAAGAGAAGAAGGAAACCCACACAAATGAATTTTTTTCCCCTCTGAGTGTTTTTTTTTGGGGAACAGGCTCAGCTGCAGTATTGAGGGCAGAACAAGCTGCTCAGTATCAGGGTTGGGCAGATGGGAGACGGCAACAAAGAAATGCAGGCTATTGGATGTGTTTGGCCCTATGTGTTTCCCACCTAAATTCAGTGGCCGCCAGCAGACAGCTCGTGGGCACCTCGTGGGCCCCAACACCACAGTGTGGAGCCAGGGCCACAGGCTCAGCAGATTCGTGGGACCTTGTGCAGGGAAGGAAGGGATATCCCTCAGCCCCACCTGGGCTTCACCAGCCCTTCCCTGGGATTTAAGGGTGTCCTAAACGTTAAGCCCATTGCAAGCCCTTTTTGGTAGGCAGGAGCTGCTCGTGCACTAGAAGTCAGTGTGTACGGTAAGTGTCTGGTTGATCTGGAGTCCATGGGAGGAAGGTAGGGATCCTGACCAAGGCTGTGGCTGCCGCTGGCAGTGATGCTTAGCCCAGGATCACAGGATTGTCAGGTTGCCTTTTGCTGGACTGCTGGAGCTGAATTTTTGTGCTGGTGTCTCATTTCTAACTTTTCCTTGTAGTAACCCTGTGTACATTTGACATGACCTGTAAATACGTTCAGCTGTAGCTTTAAATGCAATTAAAAATGATGTCATTTTAAAAAGACAAGAGACTCTGAGGGCACAGAGAGCTGGCATCAGACTGAAATTTGGGCACACAATAAAACATGCTGACTGCAGAAGAAATGGCAGGCATGGCTTTAACCTGGCAGCCTAGTCTACTGACTATTCATCCCTTTTTTAAAATTGTGCATGAATTTTCTAAGTGAGTAGACACCTGTTTTGGCCTAAGGCTTTAGAACACTGGTTATTCTCACCAGCCCCGCTAGTTAAAAATCCCTTATGTTCAAATCCCACTCGTGGGATTTAGGAGTCGCTCATTTAGATATTTTATTATCTAAAAATCACTGACTTATTTAACATGGGAAAGTTCACAGTCCTTCCTCCCTCTGATCTTGGGTCCCCACAGCCGTGATGCTGTACTTGATTTTGTCCAAGGGATCAACTGTGCAGAGAGGCAACAAAGCCTCAGGGATATAAAGGGCCCAAATGTTCTTATCTGGAACCAGTGTGACCCACCTGATCATTACTTTAGGGAATTTGGATCAGTCCTGGTTTATTTTTAGCCCTTCAGATCTTTCTGCACAAGGGGTTAATAAAGACACAAGCTGGGCAACAGAAGGAGGAAGAAAAGAAGGGCAGAGATGTGGGAATGGAGCAGGTCTCTGACCCTCCTGGGGACCTGCCTTCGGACACACCAGCTAAAGGAAAGGAAGGAAAAGAAACAAGTAAGAAAAGACCTGCCAAGCCATGCTGGCCAGACAGGAAAAAAAACAACAAACCAACGGCCCAGAGCTGATTTGCATTTGTATTGGGCACTTGGGGAATACGGATAAAACACTATTTTTCAGCGGAATTCAGGGAATATCACTAGCAACATCCATGCATGAGCACAAAAGGGGAAATAGAAGTATTTTGGTAATCCTGTTCTTAGGCAGCAACAGTGGAAACATCAGAATAACACATCTCTCACCCCTTTTTCCTGGATCTCATCAAGAAAAACAGCACAGGCACAAAATTACAGTCACTTCTGGCAGTGGCGCGTGTAGGAGAAGTCAAGGAGGAAGGTTAGATGGGGGGTGGAGGTCACCAGCAATCTATTGCTGAACTGTGAACAAAAGGAAGGGCCCAGAGTCCAAAACTAACATCAGAGTGCTCCCATACATCCTGTCATCGATGCCTGCAGTGCTCTGTGGTCCTCCTGTCTGCCTGCTGGGCACTGGCAGCACAAAAGCAAAGCAAAACTGAAAATTGAAGAAGAGCAGTGGTCAAACATTGAAAAAGGCCAGGTAAAGAAGTAATTTGTGGCCAGGAAAACAAGTTGTACAACTGAGCTGCTTCTTAAACATCAGGCTGTGCCTCCTCACCATGGATGTAGGACACACTCATCCTAGTTTCCCCTTGGTTCCCAGCCAGAAATCCCATTTATATGTGTTTCCGTAGATCAAATGGTTTGGGTTGGAAGGGACATTTAAAGAGCACCTAGTCCATTCCCCCTTGCCATAGACAGGGGCATCTTTGTCTAGATCAGGTTGCTCAAAGTCCCATCCAACCCAGCCATGAACACTTCTAGGGATGAGGTATCCACACAGCTATAGGACTGCCCATCCCTGCATTGCCCAAATCATAAAACGCTTGCCTGCTGGGCTTCTCTCCAGCCTGGGAGCTTTGCAGGTTCAGGGTCACCTCTCCTGGGCAAACAGGCTGCAAGACCTCAGCTTAATTCTGATTTAGTTAAACAGACATCTGGATTCTACCTAAGCTATGAAAAAGCAGTGAATTGGCCACAGCTTTGACAGATGGAAAAGGGGAGCCACCCTCTGTGCTTTGTTTTCTCATAGGAAACATGAAGAGTGGTCCCAGGCACTGCTCTGCTCTGTCTCCACTGGGGAGGTGACAGCCTTCCAGACTGTGCTCAGAAAGCCCCACGTCCAATACCACAGCTGTAATTTGTTTGACAGTGGAGCCAGTGAGCCTCGTTACAGCCCGAAGTGCTTTGCTGGATCGTGGATCCAGACAGCTCTGCAGAGAGACCCATGTTCACTTCTCACATGCCAGACATACTCAGTGGAAGATGAACTCACCCACCAGTGCCCAAGTGCGGGGTACTGCCTAGCACCAGCCAGCTCCACATGGCCACCTTCTCTTTGCTACACAATTCTGTGTAGATCTACTCACTGCGCACTTTTAAGTACCAAAAAGAACCACTGGATTCATCTCATACCCCAAGTCAAAGTGCTGATGCTACTGCTCACGTGACAACCTGGCCCTGTGGCCAGAGTGATGCTCCAGGAGGGCTCAGGCAGAGCAGGGCACCTCAGGCACATCATCCTGGTCACCATGACCTATCTCCTACACACATGGCAGCTCAAGCGAGGACAATGGTTTACACCAGGTAGTGCCTGAGGCAAGAGCCCAGCTCTATTACTGTGTTACAGGAACAGCCCTGGGGCTGAATATCTTCTGCTATAGGCCAACATCTGCTATTTATCCCAGAAATAGTGGCCAGGAAACCTTCCCTGGTGCTTTAAATGCCCTTGAGAAGCTTTTACCCCCATGTTTAAATAAACATGCACAAGGAAGGGTCAGCACCAGAGGGGCTTTTCTTGTCTGTTTTTAGCAGTGTGTACCGGATCAAATCAAGGTAGCATGTAGCCCTCTGCTGTCATTTCCCAGCTGAGAAACAACTCACACATTACTTCAGGCTTGATTCCCTTCAGGCTTTGCCCACATAGTTCCTTATTGCACCTTGGCAGCCACCTTTAGACCACATAGATCTTGAGCTGGGAGATGAAGGGTCACAAAATGCAAAGTGGTGTTGAAAAATGATTTAAAATTGAAGCTGTGCTGATGCTATTCTGTCAACACTTGCATTTCCTGGCAACCACGTGCCAGGGTCCACACACATTGCAGAAGATGCTGCCCTCTACACCCTCTCTCAGGTTTTATATGCATCCTTTTTAACTGGGAATTCTCAGTTCACAAAAAGACATTTCTGCTTCCATTTCTTGATGTTCTGGAGGATGGGGGTTGGTAGGGGAAGGGAGGAACTGAGATAGCCGAGGTCGAGCCCCTGGCTTACTCTGCTGATAAAATCCTGGGCTGTGGCATTACCTTCCCTTTCAGCTGACCCAGTTCGAGCGCTGTGACTGCCTATTCCCACGCCACGTCAAAGGGAAGGTTTACATTGTTCACTGGATATTAATTTAAATTATTCTGGGGTGCTTGGAAACCACCTCCTCCCCCCTCTCCCGTTCAGTCTCCATGGGGACTATCACAGAGGCTGGGAGATATAAATGAGCAGCCACTGACACACTGATCTTCCTCCCCTTCTGTTGCAAACTGCCATCAGCGATTTCCACTGTCACAGGGGACACATTCATATTTCGCTGAATGACTTGCTCGCACAAGATAGACAGATCAAGTTTTTTTTACTTGTTAGGCACAATATCCTATTAATACCACTTTCCATTTGTTCCTTAGGTTCACACGCTTGTGTTGTGATTCTTTTCTTCACACCAACATCCTGCTGCTTGTTGATGGTATTAATAACACCCGCGGCAGGAGGCTGTGCCCCCCGGGGTCTGGGCTGTCGGAATAATTATTGAATGACATTAGGGTTGTTCTGTAAATTACTTTGTGACCCAGGAATTCAGCAGGTTACCGCTATAACTCAGGCTCTCGCAGTTGATTGCACTCACCTCCTGCTGCCCCGACATTTATTAGTCTAGTTTGCCTAGCAAGTACTGACTTCATCTGTTGGGAGGAAAGTTGGGAGCCTCTGCTCTCCTCCACTGTGACCTGGGAGGGCCTGGCCCTTTTTAATGGCCTCATTTGTGGTGATTGAGAATGGAGTGCTGGTGTCTGCAAGGAAATAACATCCTTTGTTTCCTCTCCTGTCCTCTCTGGCACATGGGGAAATGCTAGAGGGCAGCTAGAGAGCCCAGTTTATGAGACTGGACACACCTGCAGACTGCAAGGCAGGGGAAGAAGGTCATTCCTTTCCTTCTGGAGGAGGAGCAATATTTTTTCCCATGTGTGGAGGGGAACCCACCGTTCTCCCCTTGAACCAAAGGAATGGGACTCATCACCAGAGCCTGCCTCAGCCATGGAGCTAAGGGCAGCCACTGGATCTATGAGATGCTTGGAGGAACACCAAGGGGTGTTAGACACTGCAAGAAGCTGGGTTGCTTCCTATCAGACTGATGTATGTGCAGGTGTGGAAACAGAGCTCTGGGTGCTCGGGGAAGCCCAGTGTTGGAAATAGTGACACACTGAACTGTGCCTGCCATCACTCCTGAGGACTCCTCAGCATGTGACCAGATGTACTGGAGAGCTTCCCTGGGAATGCTGAGCACCACTTAAGATTAGGGCAGTGATACCACATTAAAAGTTTTATAATTCTTCCTGAAGAGTAAGACTCAAGACATTTTTGGTCTTATTCTGGTCCAAATTCCCTACTTACAAAATGGTTTTCTAATACCTGTTATGAAACACTGGTGATCTAAAGCATAGTTCTCTCAGACTTGAACCACCCTCCAAAACAAATCCCTTGCTCTTTGTATTGAGTCAGCCCACACTCCTCTTCCTAATCCCAGTTGCTTGGACAGTGATTAACTGTTAAACCTGTCCCACAGTCCCTCTCAGAAACAACTGGGCTCTGTTTTTGTTGCAAGGAAGCTGTGAGGGCTGAACATCACTTCTAAAGTTCAGAAGCATGAGTGTTTCCTCCCTTGTCCTGGCAGCAAGTCAGATCTCAGCTGCAGAATCCATGGCAGAACTGATGTAGGGATGCAGACAGCAAGGAGGTGGTCAGCAAAGATGTCAGTCTTTCAATGTTGCAAAAACTTTAGAGAAAAAGTGCTTTCAAAACTAGTCCAAGCATATCTTCTACAACAGAGATAGAAAAGAAGCTATGTTGTTCTCAGGTTTCAAGTTCTTTGGCATTTCTTAGTCTTGCAGGTGATCCTCCAGTTGAAGGGAAGAGTTGATACATCCAAGAAAGGGTGGCCATCCAGACAGAGGCGCTGAAGAAGGAGACAAGAACCTTATGGAATTCAATGAGAGCAAGCACAAGAGCAATTCCAGTCCCTTTGGAAAGGAAGGACTCATTGTGGTGTTGCAGGCTGGGCACTGACAACCTGTGGAGAAGCTCTGTGGAAAAGGTCTTGGGGGCCCTGTTGGACATCATACTGGGCATCAGCCAGCTGTGTGTCCTGGCAAAGACCAACAGCCTTCTGGGCCATATGAACAGAAGCAGAGCCAGGAGATCCAGTGAAGAGATCATCTCCTTCTAACTGGTGCTTGGTGGCCAAAAATCAAATACTGCAGCCAGTGTGAGGCCTCCCAGTAGAAGTCACTGATCCCCTGGGGCAAGTTCAGTGGAGGACCACTGAGATGGCTGGGTCTGGAGCACTTGACCTGTGAGGAGAGGATAGGGGACCCGGACTTGTTCAGCCTGGAAAAGGAGCAGCTTTGGGGACACCTAACAGAAGCCTCCAGTGCCTACAGGGCTCATCAAGAAGACAGAACAGGGCTCTTCATAATGGTGCATAGTGGGACGATAAAACAAGGGGTTCAGAACTAGATGCAAAATCTTGTCACTATGTGGACTCTGAGTAAGATGCTCAGAGGCTGTGCACACTCTGTCCTTGGAGATTTTCAGAACCCAACTAGGTATATCTTGGAGCATCTTGGTCTGACCCTGTAATTGACTCTGCCTTGAGCAGGAGGGTGGGCCAAAGACCTCCTGAGGTGCCTTCAGCCTGAACCGTGATTACTGACTGTACAGCAGTCTGCTGGGGAGATGTCAAGGCCTCATTTGTACAAATTGCTTTCCCCTCTTTCCAGAAATTCAGTTTTGATACAACCTGGGACTGGTTTTCAGGTTGTGTACTAAGTCCCTGAATACATTCTCTCTCTCCACAACAGAGAGCCCAATGCCAACTCAACAGTCAATGTAGCCAGACCAGCACATAAAACCATAGCTGAGTGCCTGTCTCTGCAAAGAAGATGCACTGATATTGACGTACCTCTTTTCCCTGTGTTACTCTGCTGGGCGGTGAGAGGAGATTGTGTTTCATTTCAGCTGGGAAGGCAACAGCTCAATATCCTTTTCCTCCTGATGTGCTGTTTTGAGGATGTTCAGACAACAAATTACAAAACGCAACCTATTTGTCTCTGCTATAAAGCCAAATCCACGTGTTAAAGAGTCTCAGAGCCACTGCTTGCTTTGCTAAATACTTTGGCAAGGTGGGGGGTTCTACCTATCTTGCTGTTGATGACAATGGAATTTCCTAATGTTTCTAAGAACTGTGAGTTCAGATGGACATGCAGCCATCAAAGGTTCACAAGCACAGACCTATGAACAGCACAGGTACCAGTCAAGGTCCAGCTGTGGCTCATCCCACAGCACCACCCCTTGGTGCTGTCCCCCCTGTGTTCACTCCTGCTCAGGCATCACCCTGCAATAATTTGCCAGCATGTCCAAACCTTTCCAAGGGCTTGATGGAGAGTTTTGGAGAATTCCCTAAAGCCATAGATGTGTGTGGGATGGACTGCTCACCCAAAGCACAGAATGAGACAGGGTCTTGTCAGCCAAGTAACTATGGGCGACTTCACCACTCGCTCAGAAAGGAGACAGCGTTTCTGTGTTTCACGTTGCAGGGAATGCAGTTTTGCAAGAGGGCAAAAAGGAGGACCCTCTATTCAGGTGGCAGTCAAAGGGAGTGGAGAGTACTCAGCCGCCTGTCGGAATTGCGCCTGTATTGGTTACACCCCCAGCTATTTGAGGTAAAACTTGGCCTCTCAAAGCTCTCTGCCTCTCTCCTGCGCCTTTGTATTCTCTAGAAGGTGAAGCGTAAGGGTATAAAAAGCTGCAAACAAGTTCCTACCTCTGGAGACCAGGCATTTACTCTAAGAAAGAAAGACCAATTGCTTCCCAGAGCATTGTCCACCCACATTAGAGAAAGGATTAAGCAGATACATTCAGCTATTCTAACAGATTTTCTTTAAACCTTGAATACGCCTCTCACACTTGGTAAGATAATCACATTAGTTTTGTCATTAAAAGATCCCTTTTATAGAAAGTACCTAAACCGCTTAAACCACCCAGAGAGGTCGCATACATTAGAAAACAACAAGACAAACGGAAGGGATTTGCTATTCCCAGTCTCAGTGTTTCGCTGCCCCTACTTTCTAAACTGGGGGATGGAACGAAAAGATTTTGCAAATCACCAGTGGAGGGAAAAGTCCCTGAGAGCTGGAAAGCCCCCACCCGCCCCGGGGGAGCCCTCACTCCCCACCGAGGAAACACTGAGGACTATGGAAAATACGTTTTTCCATGTGGAGATGCCCGCAGCTTACACCCCAAGCACCCTGACAGCCAGCTGATTTTCCTGGGCTGAATATCTGGCACCCAAAACCCCACTGCAAGATAAGCTACAGCTTATGTAGGTTATTACTGCCTTGGAGAGCACAACTGTGAGGTGCTCCATGCTGGAAGAGCACCTTCTTGCTCTCGCCTGCTGTGGGCATTGCTGTTTCTGCATCACACGCCAGGATCACACAGACCCCCATCACAGGGCTGCATGAGGATAGAGCAGGTCCCCACCTCAGCAATGCTCAGGTAGCGGTGAAATTTGCTTTCAGCAATCTAACTCATGCTGCAAAGCAATTTCTTCACTGGGCTTGTATTATTGAAAGGATATAGAGAAGGAAACTGCCCATGGATATCAAACAGTTTCAGATCTGCTGGTAAAGTAAGTTGGGCTGGAGGTGGGGGGGAAAAGGAAAAGGCTGACCTGGGGCTCCAGTGATGATGTTCCTGCAGCCGGAGGCAGCACTGTGAAATTGAGGAATCAAAATAAGGAGCATATGCCTATTCAGACCACTGGAAGCTGCAATGCCCGGCATCTTTACATGATAAACCCAGGATTTTTTAACAACAGAAGGGGAAAATTGAAAAGCCCTTAAGCACCATGAATTTCCCCCAGATATCATCTTCAGTTCATATCTTTTGCCATTGTTTCAGTGCTCAGGTAACACAAGGTAACACATTTTCTGCTAACCCGCACTGCCAAAACAGACCATTTTAGGTTTTCTAACAGGGACAGTCTTAATAAAGCTGGATTTGCAAAGTCATTTTTGTAAGATCACGGCTTTGGTTTAAAAACACACAAAGAGGTTAGATTATCAAAAAACCTAGAGGCTGCAGTAGTAACACCCAGTAATATGCTAAACATCAACACCAGTGGCACTATCACAGCAAATGACAGAGAGAGAAGTGGAATGGCATTCAAAGAAACTCTCCAAAGGATCATTTATACAGTGTTCCTATGGACTAAAAATCACATATGCACAGTTTCAACTCCAGAACTATTTCTATTTTAGGGAAACAGCAGTGGCCTTTTTCAGAAAGACAACACAAATGTCTTACTCAGTCAGGTCTGCAAGGACTTATTTTATTATTCCAGCAGCACCCATCATGTCCCCACCATGGTCTTTCAAGTTGGTTATGTCTGTAAGTGCAAATATCATTGGGTCACAAATCTGAACAAATTCAGGCATATTTTAAGCTCAAATGACCATAAAAATCTTTCATTTTCCCTCTAAACACGGGGTTTCATGAATGCATGCCCCCAATTACAGTACAACAATGATGCTCTGAATCAACACGGAAGAGTCAAAAAAGGAAGCATGGAGTATACAATCTCCTGTGCTCTTTTATCCCATGTTTAGTGGTTTTAGTGTCCTACTGACTGCCAGAAAGGTACAGTGATTCTACCATCAGTCCTATAAAATGCTAAAATATGAGTGTCTATGTGCAGTCTGTAATATACAGAAAACTCTTCAGGTCATTTAAGATTCTTTAAAGATTAGACTTACAATAGCTAAATACCCTTTTTAAGAGCAGAGGTTAAAAATAAAAATCCTTTTATTTAAAGCAAACTGACATTTGTCTGCAAGATCCTTTGTGGGCAGACAGCATGGGAGACAAAACTCGATTCTCAATTTCCCTGTAGTTTAGAATCCATGCTCCAGGAGGGACTTTCCTTTCTATACTCTTTGTTTATGCAATATTTGATCATCTTCAAAACTAAAATTACCCTATAAACAAAACAAGTTGCAGAATGTATTTAGCTCCCTCCCAACAATCTGCAGCCTTAGCCCTGGCCTATTAACACTTTGGGCTGCATAGCTCAATTAAAACTTCACCTTGCCAGGTTAGGGGGCATTACAGACCTCTCTCACAGCCTTCCTCATCACAGACATCTGAAGCTTGCTTGGGAGTGAAATAAGCTTCCAAAGCAAAAATGGACTTTTTCCCATTATAGGTAGCTTGGTTGCATTCCTTGTGGTCACCTACAGAGAACAACCAGCTCATACACCTGCTCCTCATCACGCAGCCAAACCTCTGAAGTGACAAACTACCAAAGGAGTGCAGAGACTCACCATCTGTCATCCTCACTGCCATGTGTGCAAACTCGAGGATTTCCATAACCAGTTTTCCTCCCACTCTGAGAGAGTCAAGTGCAAACAAGACAATGTCACTTGCAGAACTTTAAATCTGCCAAAGGATAAAAATCCACGTCCTTGCAAAACCAAATCCAGTTTCAGAAACTCAACATTTTTAATGCATTTTTATTAACACAAACTGCAGGTTCACCAGTAAGATTCATGCTTGGGGGAAAGCATTAATTCTTTTTCCTTCTGTGAGTGGGAAACATACAGTTTTTAATTCCAATAATTTCTGACATATGCAAAGGACTTAATAACACTTAGATTAAGTACGGCCCATCACTATATGCCTGGAAAGATAAATCAACCATTTGCCACGGCCCTACTTGTTCTCACTTGTATGAAACACACAGGAGAGCCAACATTAGCTGAAGTAGCCAAACCACAAAGCAGTCCCTTGGTAGTGTTCAGAGATGTGTACATGGATTTTAAGATGAAGTCTGAGGTTTGAGATAAATAAGACCTAAAGTTTCAACTACTTGGGTTGATGGGAAAAAAAGTTAAAAGTAAGATCAATTAAAAATAACATAAAAACAACTCAATTTATATTTTGATACAAGCTGTAAGAACCTGATCCAAAGTGCACTTAAATCTCTCACAGACAGAAACTGATTTTTGTTTTAAATGTCATTTCACAAAATTTAGAGCTGAAAAACTGCATGTTGTTTTAAGTGTTATTGAAGGTAACTTTTCCTGCTTATGAAAGGAGTGAAAAGAGACAGGAAAGAGGAATGAAATTTTAAATTACTTATGCTGCCTGAAATTTAAAAGTGTTTTCAAACAACAAAGCAGCAGCTATTTCCTGGGACAGTAAGTTCACTAGCAGGGGAGAGAGAAGACACCAGCTGGTTAACAATATAGAGCAGCTGTTAATTTGGGCTGTTCACTGCCCAGTGCATGAGTATCCCCATGTCTTTGTCCATACAACACAGAAACACCCCAAAATCTGCACTTGGAGAAGCACTCTGAGCAATCAGTGGGAGCAATTGGACCAGGTTCTTGCTTGCTCAGTTAAACCATTTCTGATCCCCAAATTTCCTATTTACTCTTACAGGTTTCACTCCTTGGCTTGCAGTAAACCAGGGCATTACCACACACTGATTAACATGTAAGAAAGTACAATAGTATTTCCAAAAACTTCACTGTAATCCACTTGATTAAAAACACAATAATTTTTATTTGATTAAAAACAAATCAAGGACATCATGTTATTATATGAGTGAGAGACTGGAGTATATTTACAGCAAAAACTGGAACTACTAGAAAAGTGATCACCAACAGCTTTTGGGCAAATCCTACATAACTCTTTCTTCACCCCTGTGGTTCTTCTCTGGTCTTGTTCTCTGTAGTCTTTCTAAGTAATTACCTTGCTCAAAAACATGAGAGGTTCAGATGCAGAGTCTGAACATAAACGTCGTGTTTAACACAAGACAAGGAAAAAGATGTATTGGAAAGAAGATACACAGGAGTGTTTGAAAAGATAAAAATTCAGTGTTGGGTTCGCTTTGTTCACAGAGGATGGGAGGAGACTGGAAACAGAAAAGGCCACCTGGTGTCTTAGGAAAATACTCAACTATCAGGCATATCATCAAAGCTGAGAAAACTTTTCAACAGAAATGGAATTTTAAGAGTCTGGGGACACAGAATCTAGCCTGAATCTTTCTAAAATGGAGTTGTCCTTTAAACTGCAAAGAATCCTTTCTGAAGAAGGGAGCAGTGTGAATGAAGCCAAAGCTGGAAAACGAGGGGACTGCCCCAGCCATTTATTAATGTCAAATATGCTGTCTCATGAATCAGGGTAGTTTGTCCGGTTTGGAAGCCTTACAGAGAGCTCAGTGCACCTGGCTTGGTGAGCTCAGCATCAGGCTTTAGGCTGATCCAAGGGGATAGCTGCATTCTCTGTTTTCAATAGTTTCTCCAGCAAACAATTTTTTTTTAAAAGGCTTTTATTGAAGAGCCATCAGCAAACAGATCATGCAGAATTTGAACAATACACAGAATGGGGGGGAGGGAGGAACCCACACGAGGCACAGCCCCAATTATTTGTCACTTCATAAGATCTAGCCAGCACAAGTGTCACATTTGCTCTTCAAGAGAATAGCTTCAAAAGCTTCCTGATTTAAAAAAGCTAAGTGTTTGTGGGGGATACACACATACATATACACAAAATATACCCAGTTTTCTTTGGCAACCATCATCACAGTGACAGATATTTTAGAATGAGGACAAATAGCAAAAGAAGAAATAAAACCCTGATGCAGATTGTGCAATGCTCAGCCAGTTATCAGCAGAGTGAGTCTGGGCCCAGCCCTGACCTTTCAGTACAGCACAGAATACAAAAATTCACCTGATTTATAAGCTGCAAGAAAACTAAGGAGAAAAAGAATTTTATACCTATTTCCTTCCCAGAACTGATTCCAAAGGGTAAGGGCTGTTTAGTTTCTTTACAAACAGCACAGCCAGCTTCCTCATGCCTTCCCTACCTCTCTACTGAACAGTAAGATGTGATTTCTGTTCCCCCATTATTTCCATCAGCTGAGGATGTCTGAAATTCAACCCCACTGGAGACAGGAGTTTCATCAACAGCACTGCCATTTAATCCACTGTATACACCAGCAGCTGGAACAATCATTCGGTGCAGCAAGGAGCAAGGCATTGAGCCTAGAGCAGGAACCTGTTACTATATGGTAAAGTACAGCATTTGAGAAGAGCAGAAGAGGAAGCAAGGCAGAGCAGGCAGCTCAATCCATGCATTTTGAAGTTTATCATCCGAGAATCCTCTCCATCCATCTGCTGCCTGCTTCTCTCATGGGCACAAGCAATGGTGAGCACTGCAATGCAGGTGAGGAAGCAGGAGGGAAATGCTCCAATGACCACTTTGTAAGGCCTGGCCCTACTCCAGGCAAAGCCAACAGAGGTATAATAGCCACAGTTGTTGCAGTACCACTTCAGTGACTGTGCCTGGCCTCTTCAATCCATTGCTTCATGAAGCAAATTTCCATGGCTCGAGCTTGCTGTACAGATTTGGGGTCCAAAGGGTTACGGCTGCGTAGGTCCAGGTGATGGGCTCCATCTGGGATCACAATTGCCACGAGGGATTTGGTGATGTTGTGGGTCACCCCACCTGCAGACCATGGGTCCAGGCCACCGTTGCTGTCCAGAAAGAGTATTTCATTAGGGCACACGCTCATGGCAGTCAGCAGCAAGGCTGCAGCTCACATCAACATATCCATCCCAACTTTCCACTGGTTTTGCATATGTAGCAACAGAAACAGACCTCAGCCCCGCGTCAATGTCTGGTGCCCACCCCTCTGCTGAGAGGAGCCTTCTTTACAAAGGTATGGAGCTACCAGCAACTTAAGATAGGATACACTTCTCATTAATTATCTGCTAATTCAGATAATAACCTGTAACAATGCCAAAGCCTCTGGAGATAATTCCACAGCCATCCGTAACTGCCATAAAAGGTTCAGGTTCCCCTGTACCAAGACATCTCCAAATTCCCAAATCGAAGCACTTCACTCTCCTTCTTCCCAGTCTGACATAAACCAATAACCTGCTGGACCCTTTAGAGCTGAACTTGCAGGAAGTTCTACCTTTCACCATCTCAGCTGGGTGCCAAACTGGTTTTGCAAAGAAATGGTTGGACAGTCCGTTAGTCCACTTATTTCTAAAAATGACCATATTAAAATGAAGCTTTTATATCTCAAAAACTGTCTAAAATTACTCTTCCACTGTGACAGAACAATTTAATGCCATTTATTTCCCCTTCTTCCTCACCCCAAATAATTTGAAAGGATTCCTTGCACTACAGATATGGCTCCAAATAATAGTCCATGCAGCAAGCCAATGGCTCAGCTAGGAGAGAATTTTCCAATTCTTATTCCTAGCTTTGGACTTGACCCAATAATGCCTACTACATCTTATTTTTCTTTACTGCAATGCTCTTCCCACACATGGTCCACCTTTTTGCACAAAGAAAACAAATTGTGGAATTAGGCAAATCTAGATCTGTTCCTCACTTAAAACACTGGACCTGCCCACAAAAGGAAATGTCAGAGATGGGCTATGGTATGCAAGGGTAAATTTCTAGACAGATCTAAGAAATTAAAACATCCTTGGACATTAAGAGATATGCAGCTAAAAAAATATCACAATGGCAGCACCAAAAAACCCCAGAAAAATAATGAGTAAAAAGAGAGGGTTTTTAGAAATAACTAAGAGTAAAAACCTAATGGGGTCTGAACTAATATTTTACTTGTTTTACCACTGAAAAAAGAGGCCAACTAAATATTTTAAGTCTCTGTAGTTCTTTACTTTCAGTGATTCTAAATATGCCTTCAGACAAGAGAAACATTTTGTATCCGCAAAACAAAAAGCATAAAGAGCTGCCCAATACACCAAAAGCACTGGATTTAAAAGGTCACCTGAATCAGCAGAGCACCTTGGCAACAGGGGGATGAGTTGCTGAGAAACCTGTGATGTGCATGAACTTGGATCTTTTGGTCCTAGTCATGTGGAAACTAAGCATGTCACAAGGAAACAACACTGCCTCCGGCTTTCCTGCGAGCTGCTGGCTGTGCTCTCTGTGTCTGCTGCCAAATGATGGCACACAGGGCACTGACACAGCTTGGGAAGTGATGCTTGCTGAGAGGAGGGGGGATGGAGGGCTCACCACAAAATCATAACTTCTGACATTTTTTACAGAATAAGATAGCTCAGTACCAACCAGAATGTATTATTTATGTGTTAAAACTAAGCATGCATGTAAATACTCGGTCGCCCATCTCACAGGACAGGAATTTCCCAATGTAAATCAAAGAAGTAAAGGAAGAGAAAGAATAAAAGAGTTAGCCATTCCTTTATAGCAGTGGCCAGACAAGTAGGACTCCAGAAAAAAACAAACAAACCATGAACATGCTAGTCCTGTTTCCAACTAATATAATTCCTTGACAGCATATATAGGGGGTTCTGGCTATCCAACAGCAGCCCCTTTCCTATATTCTCCTACAGTCTCCTCAGCCCTCCAGCCCTGCCCAGAACAAGTTTTACACAATCTTAGCAGCACTGTCTGTGCATCCTTTTTCAACATGTCTACTCTCCATAACTGCCATGTTTCCTTTTATTGACTTTTTTGTCTCACCTTTGCTCTTCGGTCAGGCATTGCTGCGCCTTCTCTTCTTTGCTACATTGCCTCTTGTGCTAACAATTCTCCCTTCTGTACAGAGGTGCAGTATCTCTCAAAACAGTCTTCACTTTCTGCCTCTCCCCTGACAGTGCAGAACTGAGTAGGTGGATGCCCTAACTCAGAAGTTAGGGTGATCCATCCAGACTGAAAAATATCCATTTTTAGACCATGCACACCAAATTTCATACTGTCTGATATAACCTGGGCTGATTTTGACTACCATAGTACGCTGATGATGAGACACTGCAACTGCTACAAGCTCTCTGCCACTGCATGCATGAACAGCATTAAAATGTCACCTTCCACAGCTGTGCAGCACTTCCACACCAAGTACACAGCATCTTTCAGGAAAAGCAGAGAAAACTGATGGAAAAGAAAGGGGAAACAAGTGTTCTGAAAGCCCCAATTTCCTCAAACTAGTTTTAATAGATATGCTGCCCAGGTACCAAAGTGGCAATGGAGTTTCCTGCACTAATATCATACAGCACATCCAACACAGTGTGACTCTGCAGTGATGCACTGCTTGCACAGGGAGCAGCAGCAACACCAGTTTAAGCATCCTGGCCAAATCCCACTGTGTCTGGATAAATCCACCCTACAGTGGTTCTCTTTAGATGGAATATTTTTCCCTTCCTGTGCTACACTGTTGTGCAAGTTGCCTGTCACTAGAAACACAGTCCTTTTCAGCCCACAGGGAGCCACATCCCCTGGTAAACATTGGGATATTTTTTGTAAAGCGCTCTGCAGTGTTTGAAGATAAAAGACTCTTATAGAAAATGTACAGTGTTGACAATGTATTTGTTTGAAGAGAAACATCCCAGCCTGAGATCCAAAAGCTTTGTGTGTACAGCACTACTTCTACATTCATTTGGTTGCTTTCAGGCTTTTCTCATTTCTAGCTCCTTCAGCTGGCATAAATTCTTAAACACTTATTTAGATTTGTTCACTTACAAAGAGGATTTCTACTGTACAGAGCTGTGAGGCCTTGGAAATAAGCAACACTTTGCAGAAATTAAGTTAAACCAATGAATTTTTTTTATTTAAGAAGTTCTCCAGAAAAGGGTGGGATTTCTCACTCCAGAGTAAATATCTTGCTAGGACAGAAACAGTAAGAGGCATACAAGAGGAAAGCAACAGGTCTTTGAAGCCAAACAGACCAATGCTAACAGCTGCAATCCAGAAAATAACCCCCAATTCCAGCGAGAACTTCATACTTTTAAGATGCACATCTATCTACCAAGTCCAAAACACTAATTCTGATCTTGGTTTAGAGAAGTGGCAGGGTCTTTTAGGAGAAGGCCCTGCACAATTTTAACCAGAGCACAGAGGGATATATATCCAGGAGCTTCCCACAGTAAGTCAGGACTCCTGAAACAAAGGGCTCAGTGGGTGTACTGACACCTCCCTACCACATGAGAACCTGATGAACAGACAGCACTGAGCTGTGTCACCTCACAGCAGAAGTATAAGTACATGAACCTCCCTTTAAAGATAGCAGAGTTTCATCCTAAAATAAGGAAAGTGAAAGCTGAATAGAGAGCAAGCAGCAAGCCCTGGTTTATTTGCACTAGACTGAAACATTTCTTTCACCTTTTGTTAACATAGAAAGGTGTTTCAACTTTTGCTGTATTACCAGTATGCCTTACTAAAATGGAAACATCTTTTTATTTGGATCTTACACAAGTTTGTTGAAACTTGCCTAAATACCACTAAAAGAAAAGGGCAGTAATAGAAACTCCCCACATTACTTCCATCTCTTTTCTGTATCAAAAGGAATAAGGAATGTCACACCAGCCCCTTCACAAAGCTGTCACTCCGAGCAATAATTCTGGTAACCAACATTGTGTTATAGCTAGAGGTTGTTCAGACTTTCCTTTTCTGTGGAAGCGACAGTGCTTTGGGTGCATAAAAGCTAAATGAATTTACCAGCATGGGAAGCCTGGATTTTGTCCACAAGATAAGGAGTCCACATAAGAAGATTATGTTTGGCAGAATCCCAATACAGGTTCTCCTTTTAGAGTCACACAGGCAGTAGCAGAACAGCTGGCTCCTTTGATCACTGCAGATTGACCCTTTTACTCTCAAGAGCAACACAAAACATGCCCACCACTTATTCAACTGGAGTGCTGTAGACAAATCCTCTTGCTGTTTAGGCTCTCTGCACTGAGAACCCAAACTGGTGGAAGACTCTACACTGTAAGCTGAAACAGGGCTCACCTGAAGATGATGTTGCTGTGTGAACTGATGTTTTTTCCTCCATACATAGAAAGAATCCAAGAGGGGCGAGGCCTCACTCCCCACAGCCTGTAACATTCTTCTGAAAATGCATCAAAGTCCCATTTCTCAGGTTCAAACATGTCATGGACACCATCTGTGCATAAGGGCATCACCATCTCAGTGCAAGCCTGAAAGAAAGGGCAGGTCAATATGATGTATTCCCAGGAGACTGTCCAATAGCTATTAGTGCAGTATTTAAAAAAGAAAGCTGAAACAGCTTTTGATCAGTAATTTCTATCAGTTACTATTAAACTATCACAGAATCATTTAGGTTGCAAAAGACTTTTTAAGATTGAGTTGAGCCACAAACCTAAAACTGCCAAGCCCACCACTAAACTATGTACCTAAGTGCACAGTATCTTTTAAATACCTCCAGGGATGGTGACTCCATGACTTTCCTGGGTAGCCTGTTTCAATGCTTGACATTTTTCACAATATTCAATCTAAACCTCCACTGGTACAACTTGAGGCCATTTCCTCTCATTCTACTGCTTGTTACTTAAGAGTTACAACCTCCTTTCAGGTAGTTGTAGAGAGCCTCCTCCTCTCCAGACTGAATGTCCCCAGAGCTCCCTTAGCTGCTCCTCGAAAGACTTGTACTCCAGACCCTTCACCAGCTCTATTGCCCTTCTCTGGACCTACCCCAGCACCAAAATGCCCTTCTTGTAGGGAGGAGCCCAAAACCAAACACAGGATTTGAGGTGCTGCCTCCCCAGTGCTGACTACAGGGGAAGAATCCCTGCCCTGGTCCTGCTGGCCACACTATTGCTGATACAGGCCAGGATGCCATTGGCCTTCTTGGCCACCTGGGCACACTGCTGGCTCATGTTCAGCTGTTGTTGATCAGCACTCCCAGGTCCTTTCCCACACAGCTCTTCAGCCACTCTGTTCCCAGCCTGTATTGCTGTCTGTGGTTGTTGTGACCCAAATGCAGGACCCAGCACTAGGCCCTGTTAAACCTCATGCAGTTGGCTGCTGTACACAATTTTCCAGTCTGTATGAAGATACAACTGTGGCAGGAGGGCCTGCCCTGATAAGACCTGAAATCCAATCAGAGAATGCAAACAATGCAAGCCTCATACAAGTTCAACTGTTGGCACCAGGGTTACCAATTGATGTTGAATTACGTTAAAACCAACCTGGTTCACCAGACTTCAAATAGACACCCTGCTTTTTGAAGCAGGATTTGACAGATAAACTAATCTGTTGGTCTGTAATCCTGTGACTACCAGTCAATCACTTTATACTATAAAAGTCCAGCCCTGTTTCATACAGTCACATTCTTCAAATATAGCCCTTCTTGGGGTGTATGTCTGGAGAGTCCTCCCTTGGGTGGAGATGCTCTCCAAGGATACTCCTCCAAGCTGAGCAAAAGAGGTCTCCCCATGAGCACTGGTCTGGGTGAGTTACAACAAATCTCTACTTAATAATTAATTCTTTTTGCTAGCTTTAATATAATTGCTTCAATAATTGCTTCAATATAGTGCACTATCCTGTCTTCTACTATACTACTACTAGTTTTTTTGTAGTAAATAATTCTGATTAAGATCTTCCATCTTATCATTTGTAATAATAAGTAATTCATTTTATACAAATGTTCTTGTTTTGCCAATCATTAAAACCTGTGGGACAAAAGGGGTTCAACCTCTGTAATTCCTTACATTTAAACCACTGACATAATCCAAGGCTAAGACTGGATTCAGCTGTGCCTAGGTTCCTCTCTGAGAAGGAGTTTAGAAAGCAAGGGACTCCTTTCTGCATCTCATGACTCAGTGGCAGGGCTTTCAAAATAAATTTTGTTTAAGCCTTCCACTCCCACCCATGACAACAACCTAAAACTCCTGGGAAAGGATTTTCTCTTTTCTGCCTTGCTCTCCCCACTACAATAATACTTGGATTGTGACTACATTTGTCATCAGTACATCAATACATACTGACAGCTAAATGACTTGACAACTCTCATCAGCTCTAACTTAGAAAATGCTTCACCCAGGTGCAGTTCAGAAAGGCTGCTGTGCATACCTGATAGTACCAACCCATTTGGCCCAGACTCTTCGTTGCAGTCTCAGACACATCTAAGCATGAGGCTTCTCCTGTGTAATTGTAATATAAATTTACTGCCTGGAAAACATTCTGCAGCAACAATTTGTCAGAGAGACTGGGATCCTTCAAGAACTTGCAAACTTCCTGTAACAAAGAGAGAAGAGGAAATCTAAATCTAGAAGAATTAAATATTAATACATGATACCTGCTAGGCTATTATTTTCCAAATAGAGTCAGACCACTTCCAGAAAGCATCTTTATATGTGATATATCCTGGGCATTATCACAAAAAGCAGTATTTCATTTGTGTAGTGCAAGCTACTATGAGGAACCTGAAACTTTATATTTCCTGATTAAAAAATTGAAAAAAACCTCGTGCCACCTTAGTATTTAATTCACCAAATTTTTCAATCCATTTCCCATACTTTAAAATAGCCTATAAATAGTAGCTCCTCTGTAATGAAAGATAAGACAAACAAATATATGCCAAAGAAGCTCCAGGTATAGACTGAAGTTTGATGCAGGCAGCTCATGACAGAGAACAGATTAAGCAACACACACATATATCCAGCTACTCGAACACATAGAATCATTAATGATGGAAAATACATCCAAGATCATCTACTCCACATTTTCTCCCCTTTGTCATCCTCAGTCATATCAGAGCTTCTGTTTCAGAAAAAAAGAGTATCTGAACAGCTTAAATGACTCAGATTTCATACATTAGTATTGACTAGATGAGTAGCAGCCTTTTCTATTTTAGGTTTACACCTCAGTCAAACAGAGATAACATGGACAGAAGTGGAGGTGAGCATGTTTCTTGGGTTCTGCCAGACAGACACCAAAGCAAAACTAATTTTCAAGGTGTTTATACTGCCCTTTGCAGACAGTCACATGGACAGATGAATGTTCCTCTCTCCGCCATCAGGCAGCTCTACACAAGGGGAAAACTGTTTTATAATTAACTGCTGCTTAGTAGACTAAAGTACTAATACCTTATCTGCTTTGTCTACCTTACACAGTAACCCACAGTCCTGAAGGGAAATTCAGATAGGGTCTTAACAAAAATACTCCAAGAAAATGGAATTTTGAAGAAAGCACTGTGGATGAACAGAATTGCACAAGTGAAGGTTTACAAGTGTGAAAGGAGGTTCTGCTTTGAGAAGTGAGCCGGCAAAGAATGCATTTGTGGAGATCTACATTTTCTCTCTCACTAGTTTTCCCATATTAAAAAGGACATAGGCTCAAAACTTTCTCTTCAGTTGCAAGCCCTGTCAGCTAAGTCTGGCATCAGAATCTCTAAGTGCATGTGCTTTTTGTGCAGCATTTTTGCTACTCAAGAACAGCTCTGCAGGACAGCTGCAGTTTTTCAGTCATCTGGCACTTTTCTTCTTCTAGGCTCTTGATACAACCTATTAGTCCTGCAAGTGGCAGTCAACAAACCAGTTCATGGCCAAGATGTTACCCTGGTTGTCTTTTCTTGGACATGTTGGTTCTACAGAGCCAAAAAGAAAAAGGAAAAGGTGCAAGCTAGAAGAGAAGGAGAAAATCAGTTAAACCAAATGATCAGTCCTACAAGATGTTGGTTCTGAATTACCTGTATAGGCCAAGCTGGCAGAGGCTGCAGGAAGTCAGCTTTATAGGGATAATCCACCATAGCCAAGTTTACCCATGTTTCACTCAGCCAGTTTTTCAATACAGCAGCATCCTGAAGATTTTTTAATGGGCTGCACAAGCGAAATGTGTTGGAAAGCCACTGCAAACCTGCATCTTTAATAAAAATAAATAGATAAAATAACGGTACAATACATTAAATGTTAACACATAGGTCATTTATGCTGCTGCTAGAAAATATTTACACTTAGCATAACTAATTTAGTGCAATTATTCCACACATATACAAGCATAGAAGATCAAATTTTAGTCAGCAACTCACTACAACCTCCTTTCAGGTAGTTGTAGACTCACAGAATCACTTAGGTTAGAAAAGATCCTCAAAATCTTCAAGTCTAACTGAGTCCATAAGGATTGCAGTAATTTTCATTACCTGAGTGCCTCAGTCAGTAAACAAACTTTTTTTTTATATAGTAATGACTACCTGGCCTATTTTGTCAGAAAGGAATATAAGCCTTGAGGTTCTGATCTGAAGTCTGCTTTTGTCCGACCTTAGAGATGTTTGGACCTGGATTCTGCATCCTACCAGGCCTGAAAGAAGCTTGTGATACAACAAAACAAGCATGTAAAACAATAATGCTAAGTTCACTTGGCAGTTTTCAGTACCAGGAGTATAGTTTCAAAAAACACAGTACATACACAGGTGAAAGTCATAACACAACCCTGAACATTACTATTCTTTGAAAAAGTATTGGTGAGGTCTTACCTGTTGAGGAAAGGTGGTTAATAGCATTCCAGGAATTCCGGATGCTTTCTGAGCAGCCTGTCCCACTCTTGTGGAAATCATTGGTCACTATGCTAAAAAAGGTTCCACATGGAACCAAATCACCAAACTGCCAGATTGGGGCAGAGGCTGCCAGGGCTCTGCAAAGGAACATAAAAAGATCCTGAACCCCTGCAGAGTGAACTTCCACCCTCTGGTCAATACCCTCTCCTAAGTAGCATTTATAGTTCAGCTTGGACACTGCACTCTAGGTCAACCATAATTTGCAAAGCTGTTCCATAGGTCTGTATGCAGAAGCTGCTGAAGGATATAAGTCTTGGACATTAGTACAAAGATATCAGTACACATATTAAGTAGAAATTCAGACTTTATTACTTTTCTGTTTTTCAGTCTCATCTAGCAACTAGGCCTTTCTCACCAATGAAGAGAGCCCCCATCCACAAAAATATACTCTCTAGCAGACAAAGGTAGGGGAATTACTATTCTTGTTTCCAAAAGGGTAACTCAGGCACTGAACAGATTAAAGACCTGCCTAAAGTCATCAGGAAGGCTGGAGATGCTAAAAAAAAATAAAGTGCCAAGTCCATGTTCATGTGCTGTTTTCACAAATCTAACAGATAGCTCTGAAAATATGCACAATCCAGTACCTGCTGACCTACAATTGTCTTTATTAGGCAAACTGTGCCTCTTCCCAAATTCAAAGCACCTTGATTCCTTCTACCAGCATGAAAAACTCAAGTCAGCTTCAATTATGGTACTTCCCCCAGAGCTGTAATATTTATAGCACGGAAGTAAGAAATGCCCACTCTGTTTAAGCGGGATGAGAACACTCACCCAACTACCACGTGGGGATATTTCATCCTAAACCAGGCTGCAAGCATTCCTCCATAGGATCCTCCTACAGCTATGACTGGGCTGTAACGGGCTCCTGCAATGGTCGCCTTCAAATACTCAACCAGTACTGCAAAGTCTGCCAGAGCTTGTTCTGATGTCAGGTAATTCAGATGCTTGGAATCCTGAGGGAAAGAAAGCAGGTTATATACAGTACCAGTGATTTCCAGCAGCAGTCTTTCTATTCCCCAGAGCAGTTGTAAAGGTCTAAATCTGTGCCTGATAACAAATAAAATATTCTTTGCAGATGTCCCTTGAAGTGCTAAAAAAAAAAAACCTCAGGTTTTTTGTTTTTTTTTTTNAATTGATAGTTACAAAAATAGGATAGTTGTGTTCTTCTAGCACATTTACATTTTACTCAAGTTAACACTCATTGCCCTGGCAAGGATTACAATATGCAGAATTATAAGGAATATTATATTGTAAGGAAGAAAAAGATGACACTTACGCTGAAAGACTCATTCCCAAAGGGCAAAGATTCTCCATAATATCTGTGTTCAGCAAATACTAACATAGCATTAAGTTCTTCAGCCACATCCCACATAAAACCCTGGTTGGGGGAAAACAGACATTGAAAATAATTGATTCAACTTGTTTAGAAGTCTCTGCTCTCAGTCTAGTATATTCCAACTCTTATTTTTTGATTAGAAAAACATCACTATCAATATACCACTAGAAAGACCTCAATTTGGTTTTAAAGTATCACTGAAGTAACAAAATAGATACCCACCAAAGAAGGTGATACAAAGAAAGTGTGTATATTTTAATACTGGAAAATGTTAAGCAGCATTGTTTTGTGAATACACACAAGGAATCCTGACAGAACTCCTATGGTATGAACTTAATCCATAGGAAATAAAAAAGTCTACAGGAAAAAAAGCATGCATTTGAGTTAGGACTACCTTACAGAAAACACATAACTTGTTTGGCAATAAGCAATAATCTGGAGCATTGCAGTACACTTATTTTCAACTAATAAATAAGCACAACTTGTTGTTACTTGTTGATAACAGCTTGTTACCATTAGTATGGAAACAGGCAGACAGATTGCCTGCTGACAGAACAAAGTACGTAGGCAGTCCTTGGTTGCTTTGAGCTCAGCACATAAAACCTCCTGTTGTGTTACTGGACTTTGTATTGAAATGGCTGAAAAATAACCACACACTCCAACCTGCATTTGTATCAGTCAGGGAAGTAAAAACTCCCACAGGTATTGCAGAGAACAAGAATCACCTAGCCTTGATTTCCAGCCCCCTTCATTTCACTTCACATTTTTCTAAATAGTGAAAAAACATAAGCACTAAAACCTCCCATTTTACTTGGGGGATCTAAAGTATTAGGATAAGTTTAATTTGGTCCAAAATTCTGAATTTTTAACTCAAGGCACCTTATGGTGTTTCCTCTAGAAATTTTCTTCACTACTCTAGGAAGTTACTACAAGTGCCTTTGGTTAATTTGGGCTTCAAGTAACACCCTGAGCTCCCTAAAACTTTCTGTGCTTTTGTTCTGCTTCCTCTTCCTCCTGTAACAACCATAACAATCACAACTGGAAAGAAGGACCCTCATTCAAGAATTTATTTTCTACATACCGTATTGTTGCAGAACCACGTGATGTCTCCTTCATTGCCTGTATAAAATAGTATTGGCCCATTGTCCTTCTTCCAGTGCTGATCTGCTACCAGATACCGCTGCTGGAACGTAAGATTTTCATCAAATCCAAAGTGGTCAATCTATAAACAACAAGGAACAACATGTTCAGAAAGCTAGAACTGATCCTGGAGTCCACTGAGAGTGTTGATGGTCACTTTGCAGATGGAAAAGAAAGAAAAGCAAAAAAAAGGCAGAAGTTTTACTAAGATTAAAAAAATATTATACTGGATTAATTTATATTACTTATACCTCAACATTCTTCTGCTTTATGAAGAAAACCAGCCAAAATTACAGGTGTATATACTGAAGGAGAAAGGCTATTTTCAACCATTAATAAAAAAAAAAAACCTATGTCATTTTTATAGTATCATACTTAATATGAGATATTCTAATATATTTAGGAAGATGGACAGATATGCTGAGAGGTCACAAACTGTACCAACAAATAAAAATAGTCTTCTCACAATGTTTTGAGTCTTAGGAAAACCTTACTAACCTAGTCTGGTTATTAAAAAAAAACCAAAAAACCAACCAAACAAAAAAAACCCCACAAGTACCTCTTCTCTCCTCCCTTTCGATAATTTTCTTCTCCATAAGACTGAAATTTAAACAGATTCTTGTTAGGAAGTGGGGTCTGGTTGCTTTTTCTGTTTTTTCTTTGTTCATTTGTTTTGCGGGTCTATTTGTTTGGGGTTTTAAATCTTAGAGAATACTAATTCTCTGGAGTTCTTGTGGTATTGGCAGATTTTTCAGACAGTTTTGAGAAACTTCTCCTTTTCTCACTGCAATTTTCACTAGTTCATATAACCCTCCCAGTTCTTGCCACTGCCCTACAAATACTGCAGGCCTGTACATCACTCCCCTTAACCCAAACCCCACAGCATTAGCTTTAATCCCTATTCAATTAGAAATTCAATTCCTAACATCAGTTTTTCAACTGTTACTCACACTGCTTTGTATTCACATTCCACCTCAACACTTCCCAACCATTCACCTATACTAGTAAGATATAACAAATTTATCAATTTATTTTCAAGGCAACTCCTTGCACAGGTATAATCTTACTCTGGCTTTTACTATAAAATATTTTTAAAAAATCAAACCACAGAACTACTCCAGAAGACCTATGCTATTTAATTACCATGTTTTCACACGTCACCACTGCTTTTATTCATCAGCTAAAGATGACATGTGGCTTCCCAATTCTGACTTCCATCAGCACACACGTTCACCTTTTTCCATAGTTCTTGCCAGCAGTAACAGCCTGACATCTGCTGGCTCAGAGATCTCTGCTCACCCATCCCTCTGCCTTTACACCCACAACTCTGCCAAACCTCTCAGATGCTCCAGGAACCAACCTTTCACATTCTCGGTTTTGGGAACATCTGCAGGGTAATGCTGAAAAGCAGCAAATCACATTTGCTGCTTTGTAGTGACCTACCTGCTAGGCAGGTTCCTCCAGGTAGCTCAGGAGAGCCTAATTCTTGATCTACAGGATCCAGCCACTCCACACCATGTACTCATATTTGCTTTGGGTCAAAGGGACCACACACACTTATTTATATAATATACAATATGTATATAACTTACATAATATATAATCTGCTGAAGTTTTTTTTTTTCCAAACTCTTTCACAGCTTACTCCCTTTCGGACTAAAGTGGAAAGATGTTCTTGCAGCTCACTGCCAGAACAGCAGGGGCAGCTGGAGGTTTGTGCATGGCCTGAACAGACATAAGAGACAAAGTCTTTGGCCTCAGTAAGTATCTTCAGCAACTGCTTCCAGACCCAAAAGAGACTAATTTATGCAACAGGATCGTTTACTCTTACACATAAGGACATGGTGATATCACGCCTGTATTTAAGGGCCCTTTCACTGAATTCCGAGTGCTGACAATGTGTGCTGGGCTTGTTTTACTCTGACAACTCACCCGCTCCTTTTTCATTTACACAGTTACTATTAATGTTAGTTTCACTTTCTACATCAAGCATAATCAAGAGTGATTAGGTGTAGAAAGGCAGAACAAGGTCAGCCGCTGAAAAAAAGCTTTGGTCAAGACTTTGGGACAATTAAAAAGATGGATAAGTTAAGGCACATCTAAAAAGTCAAAGTATAGTTTAATAAACTCCAACACTATTAGAAAGTGCAAATAATACATATTTTGTTCCAAGTCTGTTTGTAAAGGGGCAAAGCATCTTTTTCTATTTTAATTTTCTGGTTAGGCTGCTAGCCAGAGATAGGAAAACCAGGCTCATATGTCCTGTTTGCTTTTTATGGAATCATCTAAAATTAAGCATTTAGTTTTAAAACTTGACTATGCATCCTTCCTGCCTGAAGCCAGAGTGTCATCTACAGAACCACACCTCAAAAAGTACTCAGCTTTCCTGGATGACAAAGATAGACTGGACTACCAGTGTAGGCAGCTTAATATGCAACAGACAAAAAACAGAGTGGAGGGGGAAAACAAAAATAAACAAAACAAAACAAAACAAACAAACAAAAAAAAAAAACCAAAAAAAACAACAAAAAAAACCCCACCCCCAAAACCAAATCAAACAAACAAAAAAAACCCACACAAAACCACCCCAAAAAACAAACAAACAACAAGTCAAAACAAAGACAAAAAAAAGAGAAAGAAAAATAAAACCCCCAAGAAAAACAGAGAAAAAAATTTTGGCACCAGGCTGAGCTTATCCCATGGGGCATTTAAAGCCCATCTTACTGTTCACATTCCACAGATACTGAAAAATTAGGATAGAGATACTCCAACACACATATATTTTCCCAAATTATGGCTAGTTTTCTTTAGGTATGATTTACTGTGGTTTTCCTCTGATGTGATCTGTCAATCTTCTTCCCCAAAACAAACTCCAAAAGCCCAGCTGTCTAGTGAGTCTGCCTCTCAATACCAAGAGGGAGAAAAGAGCAGGAATTTAAATTCTCTCTTGGCAATTTTAGTTGCCACATTGATCAAAGTGTCATGCTTCTCTGTTTTGACTCTGAGACACCCTGGAGACTCCCTCACTGCCATCAGACACATTACTCTTTCCTATTTCTCCCTCAACCTGTAAAAATTTGACAGTCCCACAGCAATAAACTGCCTCGGTTCGTTCTATTCATAACACATAAAAACTTGGGCATGTGTAAGATCCCTGACAGCACAGTCACAAGTCCAGGCTTCTCCAGAAAAAAAAGAAAAAAATTCACAAGTAGCTATTACTCAACTGAAGAGCAGAAAGTCTTTTATTGCTAGATGATGCGGCTTCATTCTTTGCAGTAACTTGTCTTTGCAAGGGTAAGACACACAACACAAGGACAAAGAAAACCAAACACACAACCCCCATAAAAGCACGCTACAGAATAACTATAATGTTTGTAAAGCAGACAGAGAAAGAAGGATGTTTCAACTGCTGGTTATTGCCAAGAAATTCAGAGAAATTCTGAATCCAGAATGTAAAAACACAGCATGGACGTGTCTCAAGGAGTATCTTCTCACAAGAGTTAAAAATGTGTGAAAATGGGCCAAGTCAGAGTGAAGAGGCACAAGAATCAATATCAAATGGTAAAGTGAAAGGCTTGGACACGCAGGGAAAGCTGTACTTCGGGAACAGCAGATGGAGCTGTTGTGTAGCCAAAGGGAGCTGCAGGGCTGCACACAGGAGCTGATGTGTTTCATTCAAACAAGTGCTTTCTTATCAAACAGGTATGCAAACAGGTAATAAACCTCAGTAACTGTGGGAAGTACATTGTATAGCTCAAATCAGTCCGAAAAAAATGAGGAAAAGCTAAAAAACTTTCTCCTTTTTTTGCCCCATACACACTTAGGCAAAATGAGCAAGATAAAGGCAATTACTTTTGCAGCCAGACCACAAAGCAAAACAAAAAAAAAGGTTTAGTACAATACCTTAATTCCTGATTAAAACAAAAGTAATGATATAATAGCATATACATGGTTTTGCTAATTACAAACTTTGTAATTACAACTATGGTCAGGATGTCAAGAACAAGGTCCAGAACAACCTAATACAACTCTGAAATTGGCCCTGCTTTGAGTGGGAGGGTCAATGAGATGACATGCAAAGCTCCCTTCCAAAACTAAACTGCTCTAAGATTAACCCAAACCAGTCACTCAGCCCAAAGTTTTAAGTTTCTGTAAACACAACTAAGTTTGGCTAGAAGTAAGAGCACAGCCTTCATCTGTGATGCAACAGCAATGTTTTACAAATGGCAGTATGATCTCTGACACACAAACAGTCCTTCTGATACTAAGAAAAGGAAGGGTAAAATTAGAAAAAGGAGCACTGAAAGTAGTAAGTTATGAATAAGTTTAAGAGAAACTCTTGTCAGGTGAGGCAGGCAGGATGGGAAAGTGAGCAACAAAATTGCAGTTACATGTACAAAAACCCTCACGAACATTGATTAAGAAAGCCTTGTATTTTCCCGCACACGTTTGAGACAGTTTGAGAGGCAGATTGCTCCACTGCAAGAGTGCAGCCACCACTTAAAGCACAGCAGCTGGGAACTGCACTCCCTGAGCTGGACTTCAAAGGCAGGAAGCAGCATTGTGCCCACAAGGCTGGTGAGAGCTCCGGACTGAAGGCTCCAATCAGCAGCTTTGATCATTTAGCACAGAGGAACTTTCTACAGAGAAGTGCAGCTCAGCTCAGGACAAGGATCCTTCTCCAGACTGGTTTACTGAACAAACTTACACAGGAAGGTCCAAAACGCACCTTAATGCCTTCTGTTTGATATATATGGCACATTTCTGTGTCTTTACCTCATAAGTGCACACTTCTCATGTGCTTTTGTTGAGCTCTCAAAGATGATTTATTTCAGCGTGGGGTTTTTTTAATATGCTTTTTTATTATTTTGGAAATCCATTTAAAATAAAACAAGCCACTCTGCCACACATCTCCCCTGAGGAGGAAATAAAAAAGGCACAGCAGATGTTATTGCACACATGTTAGTCTGCTTAATGGACTTCTGGAAGTATTCAGGAACTATGGCAATGAGTAGAGTACAAAGACAGAGCAGGACATGTGGACTAAAACCCACTTCCTTCTCAGCTGAACACTTTAAGGTCATCAGTGATTACAAAGACAGGGCAGCAAAGCCAAGCCTTTCACAAAAGAGACTGTAATTCATAGAACAGTTTCTAACCAAAAGCATTTAATATTATTTGAAGTGGTAAATCAGCACCTGATGGATTTATGCTTTTGAGTTTCTGGCAAGACTGTGAGCATCTGAAAGCTTTTTTGTCATGCCTTGAATTTCAATTCTCTATGCAATTGCTTTATTTTCCCGAATTGGATATTCCATGTGAAATCAAGCCAATTGTTTTACTGGTGAGAAGCCAGGGGATTTTAAGAGTCATGCTTCACTCTCCACATGTTCATGGAGTTGTTTCGAGTGCTCATCCTGTCTGAATTATTTCCTGGGGACAGGAAGATACAGGATAGTCTGAGGATATCCTCCTGCATGAACAGCAGTGTGTGCCCTAACCTCCTTGGGATTTCACTGATGTGTTTCTACTCCTGCTTTTACTCCTGTCAGGCTGTGGAACAACAGTTCAGTCAGCTAGCCCCATTAGTTTTGTTTCCTCTTGCAACCTCTGCTTCCTCCACTCAAGTTTTAAGTTCGTGAGGGCAGGGACTGCCTTGCCATCTTTGTAAGAGTCTCCGTTTCTGCACACTGAACAACCCCAGCTCCCTCAATTGCTCCTCATAGGATTTGTGTTCCAGACCCTTCCCCAGCTCTGTTACCCTTCTCTGGACACACTCCAGCACCTCAGTGTCCTTCTTGCAGTGAGGGGCCCAAAACTGAACACTGGATTTGGGGCGAGGCCTCACCAGTGCTGAGTACAGGGGGACCATCACTGCCCTGGTCCTGCTGTCCACACTATTGCTGACACAGGCCAGGATGCCACTGCCCTTCTTGGCCACCTGGGCACACTGCTGGATCATGTTCAGCTGCTGTTGACCAGCACTCCCAGATCCTTTTACTCTGGGCAGCTTTCCAGCCATTCTTCCCTAAACCTGTAGCACTTGCTGGGGTTGTTGTGACCCAAGTGCAGCATCAGGTATTCTGCATTGTTGGACTTCATACAATTGGCTTCAGACCATTGATCCAGGCTGTACAGATCCCTCTGCAGAGCCTTCCTGCCATCCAGCAGATCAGCACTTGATGTGATCTGCTGACTGAGGGTGCTCTCAATCCTATAATCCAGATTATTGATAAAGATATTAAACAGGACTGGCCCGAATCCTGAGCCCTGGGGAATATCACTTGTGGATGGCCAGCAGCTGGATTTACCTCCTGTCACCACCACTCTCTGGGCTTCACAATCCAGCCAATTTTCTACCCAGCAAAGAGTACACTCAACAAAGCCAAGATTGACTTCACGTGCTTGTCATTTTCCTCATGCCCCATAATTCAGAGGTTGTTTACCAGATTTATTTTTATTTGCTAATCTGTCACATTTACCAAAACATACAGACAATTAATAGGCGAAAAGCATACATATTGTTTCTAACTTCTACTCAACTACTGAGATGGTCTAGAGCAATTGTTACCAAGTTTTCCGTGACTGGAATCAGCTTTCAGCCAAATATGCCCCCAAAGCAAATGCAGGCTTAGGATCCTTGTAATAGAAGGATGCCTATCATTGCAACATCGTCCTTGAGAACACACTGGCCTTTGACTAGACACGTGGTTTAGTGAGGAACTTGGCTATGTTATGTTTACAGTTAGAGCTGATGATCTTAAAGGTCTTTTCCAACCAAAATGAGACTATGATTCTACACTTCATGGATCTTGCTGAAGCTTCTACTATGCTGCAGAAATCACATCACCCGCTCTTGGGATGCTGTTTAAGGAAGTCTGATTTTAGCACTCATTTATCTCTTCAGTGATTAAAACACACTGACAAGGAAAGCCTCCAACAGGAACTCTACCCCTGCCCTGAGTCACAGTTTGGACAGGCACTTGAAAAGACCAAAGAACATTTAAACAGCTACAGGATATGCTGTAGGAAAGCACCAGGATATTCAGGTTATCCCTTGTTAGAAACAAACAGAATATGATGAAAGGATATTTTTATTTCGGAAACCCAAGCAGCTAATGAGAACACAAACAAATTGATTTCAACTTCCACAAACCATTAGGAGGTCTGTGCTGGAACTGAATCTCCAGATTCTGCTTACTATGTAAAAATGAAGTCCACAAACAAACTCAGGCTTTAATTACTTAAGTGTAAAATCCCCCAGCAGTCACAGTGAAGATGCTATTCCCTGTTAAAATTTCTCCAGTTGGAAGGACAAGGCCCTACAGGCCCCCCTAACATTTTCTGTCCCACACTTGAGAGTGACAAAGCTCCAGCACAAGGGGGAGAATGGATGACCAAGGCAGTAGATGGCAGGCATCTCTTCAATCAGCTTTACTGCTGACACTTGTAACCACATGTTCCCCTGCCTCTTGGTTCTTCTCCAAGCAATGGAGAGGTTTGTGCTGCTCAGAATCCACCAGCTACACAAATCTGTAACAAACTACTATGGCAATAAACATCCCAAACGTTACACCATTGATACTTCCATTCAAGGCATTCTTATCCTGGTGAAATTCTTCCAGAGGACAAGGGATGGGGCAAGGCATAGAGAACAACCAGGTCAGAGCTATACTACCCAAAGTGTGCTATCCTGCAAGGCTGAAAAAAGCAGTAAGATGCACTACACCAGCTAGAACGAAGTTACCCTTGTGCAAGGTCTCTCAGACCCCTAACAGGCAAAGGCTACTAATTTTTTCCATGTGCCTTCCAGATTGAATTACAAATCCATCACATTTGGAGGATTAACTTCAGAGGAGAGGAAAAAAATGGACATGAAGCTTCAACATGTCACAGATTAAGCAGCATAAAAACATTCCAGTTTTGCTAGGAGTGTCCCTAAGTTTTGTGTAGGACTAATTGTTTAAATGAAAGACTACAAAGTTTCATCTTTTCCGACCAACACAGTTTTAATTTTAAAAGATTCCTCAATGCTTTCTTTTAACAAAGACATGGGGAATAAAAGCATTTCAGATTGAAGATAATATTTTTATTTAGTCAAATTAAATATTTAAAACACATATACCCCTACTCCAAAAAGGGCTAGAACTTTCTACCATGCCAAATATTTTTAAAAGGTTTAATTCAGGTTGCAATTGTTTTACTTCCCAGGTTTTCAGAACTACAAATATATTTGCTCTGTGATTCTCTCAGCCTTAGTTCAACCACTATTATTTGTATTTTATGTTCTACAGCTAGTCCTGCACAAGACAGAGGATCCAAGGAAGAAAAGACAGACAGTAAAAAGCAAACAGGAAAACTGTCCCATCATCTCTCCAGGTAGTCTTCTAATTAGGCAAAGCACAGACAAAATGACAAAATCTCAATGCAGGGATGGCAGTTTATCAGTATTAAAGGCTACGTGTTTTACAAGTGCCACTGTGGATCATGTATTTAAAAAGCCACCAATTCTGATGAGCATCGAAGTGAGGGAGGGAGAAAATCTCAGAAAACAAAGCATCAAAGCAGCAATTACTCATACAGCCCTGATGCAATAGCAGAAATACCACATTGCTTTGGCAAGCTTGCAACATATCTGAACACTGAAGAACAACTTCTGCTTGTAGGGCTGTGAGACATTGGTAGACAGGATGAGGGGGAAACCAGCAGCGTTCAGGGAAATAACATCCACGGCTCCCTGCAGGTGAAAAGTTTTTCTAAAGAAATTGCTCTACTTTATAACAGAACCACCCAGGTCTCTTGTCATAATCATCAGAAGAGTTTTCCAGTGGCTGAAAAGCTCTAGCAAACATATGGATAAATGAAAGGTCTTCATACAGTGGCAGTTAGCATCCACAATCAAGCTAAATCACGGATGCATTTCTTCTCATAGCAAAGCAACAGTCTTCTCATCTAAACAGAAGTACTCAGATTTTTATCCCAAAAGCTTTTTCTATTGCCATTTCTACTTTCTTTTTTCCACTTAAAAAACATTTCATTATGATCTACCCCGCTCAGAACAGACTGAACAACTCCACAGACACTGCTAAAAGCCATTTTCCATAATCTTGTAGAAGAGAAGCTCCTGCTTACGAGTCTTGGGAACTCTATATTCCCCTCCCCACTAGCACTGATTTGCAGGACTGGAAACTGCACACTTGTAGGTGGCCAGCCATTTATCACTGTGTAGGAAGCACTACAGAAGAGCCAGCACTTCCAGAGCAGCATGAGGTTCTGAACAGCTTTTGTGGAAGACACTGTTTTCAGGGAGTCACACAGCAGGGCAAAGCAAGCTGCTGCTTTCAGGTACACATCAAATGTTTTGTTAATGCTAGTTTTGCTTTCACCCACTTCCCCTAGTTCACTCTGGCTGCAGTCCAAGCCCTGCTGAAGTCAAAGGGCCTGATGCCCAACACTTTCTGTTCCTGTTGTCTTGAAAAGAAGTTTCTGCATGGAAACTACCATCTAAGCCTACCTCTGACTAGCTGTTGGCTGGTTTGCTTTTTTGGGGTTTTTCTTCCTCACACTAAGTAAGGTTTTTTCCTTCACAATGCAAGAAGACTTATTCCCTTTTGAAGCAATATAAATGAACTAGGAATGAAAAGAGATGCACCACCAAGTGTGTCCATATCAGCAGCCAGAGGAAGAAGGCATCACACAGTATCATACCTCCCTTCCATCCCATGCAGGTAGGCTTTCCAGTGAACTCTCTTCAGGAAAGAGACTCACTTCTCAGATTTTACTCTACAAGCACCTTTTCCAGATAATCTTCATATAATTGCTCTGACTTTAAGCCTGACACAAAGGTGAACTTGTACATAAACTCCGTATCTCAGCTGTAGGACTGCATAATGGAAAACGCCATTGCATCAATTTGACGTCAGAAACAACAGCCCACAAGCATCAGAAGTTTTGTTCTTTGCTCACTGTGTGTATTTAGAGAACAATAATCACATCACAGCACAACTGACCAATAATGCCACTTGGTGGTAGCACTATAACAGCGCTGAGTGTCAGAAAATACATGTGTGCTAGAGCTGGGCTGAACTAAAGCACAGCAGACAGCAACTAAAAATTTAAAACAAAAAAGAATATTAACCCCCTACACCACAGGCAACAAGTATCTACCAACTGTGCTTAAAAGAAACACAATTCCCACTCTTCTCTCTGTATTTAACTCTCTGAATTCACATGCCTGGAAAACAAAGAAATTAACCATTTTCACAGAATCACAGAATATAAGTAAGGTGACTGAATACAGCCTGGTTTACACCATTAAATTCCTTGTAAGTTTCACTACTTTAGATCTAAAATCCAAATATTCCAGAATGCATGAAATAAACCAAGGTATTTCTTCAGTTCTTGAAGGCTTAAAACAAAATAATCAAGTCTGACCTCTGGTCTCTCACCACCTTAGCATAATGCTACTAATTATCTGCATGGTCTGCCACAACTTCTTGTGCTGATGGCTGGTGTTGATCTCCTCAAAGCCAGATAAAGCAATAGATACAAACTCATTAGCATCAAATTCTATTTTGAATTTGATTTCCCCCCATATATTCCCACACAGTCCCCTACTCAAAAAAGAAAGAGAGAAAAACAATGAAAATCAGCTCTAAGACTTTACTTTAGCCTCTATAAGCTCACTGGTACAAGTCACATTCAATGAAGTTAACAGGAGTTCTCATGCACGTCTGGCTTGTAAACAGCTCGTTACTTCACACAGAAGCAGTTCTGCTTGTTGTTTTGTTCTTTGGACTTTCTTTAATCTAGATAGTCTACCAGAAATCTTTCAGTGGCCTATTACAGCTTTTAATGATTAAAGCAGTGAGATAAGAAATGGTCACTTTCAGAGAGAGTAGTGACCATTGACATTTTTTTGTAGTCACTAGCATTAGCTGCTCACTTGAAGGAAGAGCCTGCAAGTTGTGAGGAAATTGTTTCCTGCCTAATTTGAGAAGCTGATGTCTGCATTGTGACCCCACAGATAAGCAGTGCATAAAAATAAAAATTCACTGACAAGCTCTAACAAGTACTTCCCCCTCTTCCTGTCCACTGAATAAGAGCTATTGTTTCTGCTTGTGGACCTGGTTTATAACTTACAGCTCCCATTTTAAATCACGCTATGAAATCACAGAGTAAAAGCTGCCAAGTACTCCTGTACTACTTGATGATTAAAACATATATTCCAAGTAATTCACCTCAGAGACAAACATCAGCATTGCTTCTTCTCTAAACACCGGCATAACTTTTAATTGGTACCAAGGGGCTCTGTAAAAAGCACTTTGTTTCTTCCTTCACCAAAAGTCAGAAGTGCTATTGTATTATGGTGCCAGGCATGGAAAACAAACCCATCTTAACCATTCCCAACAGCTGTTACTATTCTGAGACACCAACCTGAGTCACAGTACGCTGTTAAAAATGCTGCTAACCACAATTAAAAATGAAAACCTCAATCCATCTCAATGTCTTTTTAAGTGAGTTTTAGACTCATGGTTGAAAACGCCTCTATTAACTTTAAAAACATTTATACGTAACTGTTGTATATACATTTTCAGTGACACTCATTTACAGTGAACATTTCAAATGCTAAAAAATGCTGAATTGGATTAAAGATATCTTGTTCCATAAACGTAAACTTCCTTCTTGTGAGTACAAGATACGCAACATTTGTTTAAGAGTAAAACTGCACCCTTAGTTTTGATTAATTTTAAAAATTAAGATAACACTGTCATAAAAAGGTGAGCCATCTCTTCATCACATTTTCTTTATTCTTTATTCATGAAGTAACCTAACTGAAGTCAGTTTTTTGATGTAGTACTGACTTGCAGTTACAGCAGGAAAATGCTTTCATTTACGTACTTCATTTTTTCTGTAAAACAGAAAGAATCATGTCTGAAAAAAAAAAATCTTTGCTTTGCCTTTGCAGTCTTTAAATTCTTTTCTGGCTTGAAACCTGTGTTCTGATTTTCACATTTTCAATCAAAGCTTTCATTTTCTATGCCTTAGAACTTCAATCTGTAATACAAAATAGGGTATTAAAGACTCATAGCCAGAAAGGATCAAATTGCATTACTTTTTCAACCTATTATTTTGAAGCTTCAACATAGCTTCCTTTTATGTACACACAATATGAAGTGTAGAGACATTTCAGAGCTCAAAGACGTGCATGTGAATTTGCTAAGCTATGAAATACTGATATAGGTGTGAACTCTGGAAAGTTATTAAACGCAATCAGAACTCTTCTTTTGGAAAGGATGACACAATTGACATGTATTAGTTCAATCTGACTGAAGGACTCGCCTGAGTAAATTGATGAATAACAATTAATTTGTACTTACTACATTGGTTCTCAGACACATTCATAGCAGTTCACAAGGCAAAGTGTGTGCTTAACAAAGTATGATTGGGGTGAAGAATCCAAGAGCACACTAAGTCTCATGCAGCCATCAATTATCGAAGTGAGTGAAGAGATACCAAATCTGCTCTCTTTTCTAAGAAGAGAGTTTATCACTGAGAAGCCTTCAAATATCAGGAAATTTAAGGCATCATCCTCTCAGCAGTACCACACATAAAGCAACACAGATTTTCAGAGTATGATTTTTGTAGCACTGGTATGTGTGCAAAGGCAGGGATACAGAAGTACAAAACAAGGCTCCCCAAAGGTCAGAACAGCTGCCTGACTTGAGAGTCTCCCCAGTATGCTCTAAGATTACTTCTGCTTGGGTAAAGAGAAGCTCTTGGATGCCTCACCAAGTCCTTCCAATGAATTTGAACTGTGGTCACAGACACGGCTGCACAAAGAAACCATCCAGACAGTGGTGGTCTTCCTGCAGCCCTGTACATCCTACACTCTCTGTACAGTTCAGTTTTGGATGGCTTAATTTAACACACAAATCACAAGCAATCTTTAAGCAAGCAAGCAAATTAGCAAAGCAGAAGTGAGAAAAGATTTGCCCACAGAAGTCACACCAGTACATCAGAAGCACTGAAAGAGAGACCAGTATCAACATCCTCAATATGGATACAATTTATTGATATAAAAATGAGGGTGACTGCAGAGTTGCTGCTTCAGGGGCCATCTGTTGATGGGGGTTGTTAAGGACATACACAGGCCAGCAAGCAAGGAAAGGCACTAGTCACACTGACACAGGCATTGCTTGACCTATTTCTCAATATTCTAGACTTTAGTCCCATCATCAGGGATGTCTGACACTTAAAATGGTAAACAGGAGGAAGTTCAATGCAAATGAGCATTGAGCTGAATTCTGACCATGTTACTTCTCCATTTTTATAAAAGCAGACTTAAATATCACTGATTCTCAGTAAAAGCTGACACTAAACCCTCAAGCAATGCTACAGGTCTGTAGGTCTTCATGCCAAAAGGCTCTATTTAGAGGTTGGAACTGCACATGAAAATTCTCAACCTCTGAAATTCAGTTCTCCAACATGCAACATGGATAAATTGTTCACAGTACTCAAGAAGTAACTTTTTAAGCAACAAAATTCATGCATGGAATCTGTTTAGACTTTCAAAGTTTTCTTTTGTAGAAATATTAAATATTTATAG
>VXBX01002901.1:263024-308141 GCA_013400415.1 Scytalopus superciliaris
AGACTATTTAAATATATTTTAACATAAATAGGTATAAAAATGCTTCCTTTGTGAGCATAATATTTTGCTGTATTATAAACTATTTTTATATTGGATGGTTTTATATAAAATTATTTCAACAAAATAAAAACCATCAAAGAGAAGTAAGAATCAAAACAGGATCCTTAGCTAAGAAGAAAAACTCAGCAGCATGAAAGACATGCAGATGATTCATGCCCTCAGTTAATGTAAATAATTAAACTTCAACAATCCTGAGAGGTGGCAAAGTATCACCACCCCTATTTAACATGCTAATCATCATATTTATGTTCCACTACAGAATAATAATGCGATTACAAATTCCCAGACAGCAGCACTCAGTGCATGTTTCATTAGGACTGAATGCCTATCAGTTCTGCACACCACGTTACTGAAAAAGAGCAGCCTTACACCCCACTTGTGATCAGACCTCTCGTGCCACCCCTGTATCTTCCAAGTGCCAGGCAGCAGCACTCAAATCTTTGATGAATATGAAAAATACATCAATACACAAACATCTCCCACCCTGTTCAATAATACTAGTAAGTCTTTGAACAAGGAAAACAAGGATTTCAAGGCCTGTGAATAGGCTCCCTCTTTCCCACAGCAGCTACTCTCTGCTGACATGATTTTGTTTGAAGCATGAGAGGAAAAGAACATGGAAGAGACTGAAGGGAAAAGTGTGTGGCATCAACTTCACAGCAGGATGTTACAGTGACTCTTTCCTCCCTTCTCTCAACACCCATCCACATCCCAAAATCCAGGGATCTCAGCTACACAGCAGCTCTGCCACTTTGCTGGCACAGGTGCTGACCCTGCCGAGAGCTGAGGAGAAAAAACAGGTGACACACAGCCCAGGGAGGAGATGAGGACAGAGGTGTACCAGGAAGGTGACAGACCGTGGCACAGAATTAGTATTACTGATACTATGATAACAATGTGTGACAACCGGTGTGCCAGAACAATTAGAGTTACACCATCAGTGCAGGATTGACATCCCGGCCCAGGCTGATCACACGCTGTGGAAGGTATCTGCAGCAGGTTACCAAAATATGACTCAGGGCTGTTAGAGGAGTTAATGGAGGGACACAAACTTCAAATCACTACCTGAGTGAGCATTAAACAGACAAAGACACAGAAATTCCATCGTTTATGCTGGGAGATCATCGGAACAGGAGCATTCCCAAACCCGTAACACTGTCTACAGATTATAATCTCAGTGGATGGATTTCCCATTAAAATTGTTCCCAATCTATCTCTCACTTCAAATAATAGGGATCTTTCTTCTAAAATTATTTCATAACTATTCAGGTTAATCTTAAAAGGCTTATCTGTTTTTATCACGTCTATTCTTTCTGAAAGCGTAATCTTCCCATTTTGCTCATTCCATTGCAAATTCACCTTCTACAAAGCTGAAATAGGAGCTAATCAATCCATATATCATCTAAGGTGCCTAGCCACAAGTTGCACCAGGAGAGGTTTAGACAGGATATTAACAAAAACATATTGACTGGCACAGTTATCAAGTGTTGGAACAGGCTGTCCAGGGAAGTGGTTGAATCAACAACTCTGGAGGTGTTTAAAAGAAGTGTAGACGTGGCACTTGGAGACGTGTCTAGTGGTGAACTTGGTAGTGCTGGGTTAACAGCTGGACTTGATGGTCTTCTCCAACCTAAATGATACTATGCCTGTGAATTAAACACTTCCTCCTTCCCACCACTCCCTGCGTAGACCGGGGCAATATGCACAACACATAATTCAGAGGCATGCTACAAGCCTGATTCTAACCAAACCAAGAGAATACTAGGAAAGCATCCTCTTCCCTTACTGTGCCTCCCAGTACAAGGAACCATTCCCTCCCCTGCGAGAACCAGGTAGAGCAGAGGCGACAACGCAGACATTCCTCGGCACGTCAAAGGATCTGTGGACTGTTTTTGTGAAAACCTGTGAACAAGCAGGGCTTCAAGCCTTACGCAAGGAAAGCACACTGACACTTGAAGCCAACACTGCAGAGCCCTCTGCTCTGTCCATGTGCTACGGGCTTTGCCAACAAACTGCGGGGGCAGACAGGACGACAAAGCCCAGGTTAGTAACAGAGGTCTCTTCCACATTCCACCTCCTGGAAGGCGACCCTGCCCAGGGAGGGAAGGGCTGGCAGGGCGGGCTGGACCTGCGTGACCTTTAGTGCCAGAGCTCTGTGGCAGGGCGAACACAATCCCGCAGGTGATGCTGGGCTCCAGCCGCGCTCCGGCCCCTCGCTGCCTGCCCGACACGGGAATGGTCCCGGCGCTTCGCTGGAATAGCCAGGCTTGGCGCATCCCACCGAAGGGGCCGAGCGCTGAGCGGGGTTTTTAATAACTCACTGATCACTGGCTGTTCCAACACGCTCCGGAACCCGCGGACAGTCCCGTGGCTAGAGCGAGGTTAGTGACGGTGGGAAATGCCACCCGAATTCCCAGGGAAAGCCCCCCCGCTCCCTCCCGGCTCCCACCTGCTGGCTCAGGTAGCGCGTCAGGTACGGCCCGGCTGGCGGCGCGGCGGCCCTGCGGCGGCGGGGAGGGGCGGGCAGGGCGCCGAGGAGCGGGAGGAGCAGGAGGAGCCGCAGCATGGCTGCAGGAGCGGGATGGGGAGCGGGAGCCTCGGCTCTATCCCAGCTTTATCCCGGCTCTATCCCGGCCCCGCGCCGCCCTCAGCGGGACCCGCGGGGCGGGGCCAGCTGCACGTGCGGGGGCGGGCACACAGCGCCGGCGCCTCCCATTGGCTGCCGCGCCCGGCACGGCTGGCTGAGGACGGTTCAATGGTGCCTCGGCCGCGGCCCCTCCGCGCTCTGTGATTGGGCGAGCGGGGCCGCCCTGCCGGAGCGCTGAGCCGCCATTGGCCGAGCGCCGCCTCGTCCCGCCCCCTCCCGCGGCCGCCGCGGAGGCACTTCCGCCCTCCCGCGCTGCCCGGAGGCCGGCCCGCGTCGGGGTTCGCTCGCCCCTCAGGCCGCGGTGGGTCGGCCCGGCCCGGCCCGGCCCGGCCGCTCGGGGGCTCCGGGGCAAATATTGGGGTGCGGGGCGTGTTACCGACCCGCGTTCCGCTGTCCCTCAGGGAGACAGCGAGGCGGCGGCATCGCTAGAGGGCACCCGGCACCGGCGGGAGCGCTGCGGGGCTTGCGGCGCCCGGCCCGGCACTCAGGTTTGGGTCGGCCTGTTTGTTACAAACCCCTAAAGATGTGCTTGTGCTGCCCCCTGCGAGCTCCTGTTGCTTCCGAAGCTGCTCCCCTTGAATGTGTGCTCCTGTCCGAACACCAAACACATCCCGTGTTCCAGCGGGATCCGCCTGTGTTTTCGGGGGCGTGTTTGGGGGTTTTAAATGTCTTTCAAAGCGCAGGTAACAAAATACAAGGTTTCTCTCGTTCTGACTGGAAAACCAGCGGGAATGTGAAGGACCTGCTGGTTTCTCCAAGCCCACTTCCTTGGGCGACAAAAAAAAAAAAAAAATCAGCCTTAATCTCGTTAGTTCTTTTCTCTGTATTGGTGTGTTTTCCATGTGCTTTTCACTGATATCTTGTGCCGTAACTAACACAAAATAATTTTCTTTTGGCACGAACCGAAGGCGTGGTTGCTGTTTTAAGTCCCTTCTAAGATTTTTTGGGGTAGCCTCTTCTATCCAAGTCTTTCCAAGTATTGAGGTGTTTGCAGAATTACAAGTGTAGAATCACTTCAGTTCTTAACCCAATGTCGTGACTTTAAATTAAGGGGGGAAAAAAATCAGAAAGCGATTTGCTGTAGTGCTGCATTCAATGATAATTCTAATGAAGATTCTTCAAATACATATGAGAATTTGCATGGTCTGTCTGCAATGGTGTGCAAATGCCACGACCACTTCCTTCTTATTGTGTAACTTCATCCTTTTTTTTATTTCTCTTTTTAAGGAGTGAATTAAGGGCATCAGTAGGTGTTACCTCAGTTGAGTTACTGTTTTCAAACAGAGGTCACTGTCTCCTGAGGGGTGCTTTTCAAAATTCTCAGGCAACCCAACTAAAAGCAGTTAACATTAACATCTCATAAAATGAGAACTCTTTGAACCTTACTCGTTTCAGGTGATGCTGTGACCACATGAATAGCGTGAAAGGACTTTTGGCTGCCTCTGTGATTTCCATCCAGAATTCCTGCTTCATCTATCCTGCCTGTCAAAACTGTTTTTCTAGGCTGATACTGGATTCAAGGAGGTATGTCCTGTTTGGGGGATCATGAACTGATTTCCATTAACTTGGGAATGTCTGTTAGAAATAAGTGCTGCTTTCAGATATTTTTGCTACTTATCACTATTTGGATCTGTAGCAGCTTGGAGATTATTATGTATTGATATTGCATGGCACAGAATGCCATAAAATGCTCAAAGGAGAGTTTGGCAGAATAAATGATGTGTGTTAATAGTTTCCAAGTGCACCCCCTGCAGTCTGTCCAGTCCCTCAGTGCTGTTCCTAAGTTAGAAATCACTGACTGAAAACCCCGATTTCCTCTTTTTCATCTCATTCTATATGAGATGCAATGCACCAGGTAGTCCTGTATGACTCTTCCCCTGACTGTGTGCCCAGAAATGTGTAAGCTTTCTTTTTTAATTGCAGTGTTGGGTGAAATCTCTGACTCACAGAAGAACAGTAAATCAGTGAATGTCAGCACTGAGTGGAACAAGCTGACTTTGTAAAGCAAGGATATCTGTTGTTTCAAATACTGAAGTACAAGACAACAGATTTTTTTAAACCTAGATATTTATACTAAAGCTGCAGGATGAAAAATCCAAAACCATAATGCAATGTGAAAAATGGGAGTGCAGGGAATTCAAAATTACACCCCAACAGTCACTCAAAGCCCGCTGTCGCTCCAATTTCACAACAGGCTAGCATTTAATAAATCAGTAAAAGAAACCAGAGGCATTCTGTCATGATACAGACACCTTGTCTGAGCCTTTGGTCAGATTAATGCCTCAAGGAGTACAGAATTAAAAAAAAAATCTTGCAGTTTCCGATGGAATAATGGCAGCAGATAAATTCTTACATCAGCAGTGATTAACAGAAGTTCATGTATTCAATCTTTTTTATCCTTTTACTGTCTTTTGTCAGGTTTAACTGTCTAAAATGTGGCTGCACAGGTGAAGCTCAAGATGCAAGCTACAGATACAGATTGTCCCTAAAGATTGCTGACACCAGTGATTTGTTTGACATCACTGTTTTTGGAAGTTGCTTAGATCCATTCTTTGGGGTCACTGCAGAAAATCTGCAGAGGTAAGGAATAGATTCTCTGACCTTATAGCTGCTGCTTTTTATTCAGCCTAAAAAAATTGAGATAAGGCTAGATGATGGGGAAATGAGTGGGAAGAAGCTGCTAAAGTGCTCTGTTCCAGCATTTCCTGGGTACCCATCACTATGAGAAAATGTTGAAGTTTGATTTTATTTTTTTTCCCCTGAAACCTTTACATTTTGAGATGGATTACTTCTGGGTAGTAGAAGAAATCCTCCACTTGTCTGTTGAAGGCTGCTACTACCTGCTAAATGAGCTTCATAGTTCAGTTGGTTTGGCTTCTTCCTTGTGTCCTTTCTCCTTGACTTGAGATAGAGCCCCTGCATTTTGGTTTTTTAACACTTTGGATGCACCTTGTGACTTTTCTTCAATATGACCAGATTTTCCTTTAGAGAGAAAGGATTTCTAAGAAAATTTATTAATCCTCAGAGCCTGACCACCCACCTTATAGGCTTCACATTTTCTGAAATGTGGAACTGCTAGGATGGGATATTCAGACACATTCCTTACTTCTTTCTCTACTCTGTTATTTTCCAGTGCCTTGTTTTATCACTGGCTCAAAGATGAACATTTTTTTAATCCCATATTAGCAGCATTAATAACATGCTTATGGCAGGCATTCTGCCTGACACTGCTGTCTGCTGTCAGCCTTGAAAAGCAGTTATTTCCAGGTATGGATACTGCTGTGCTGGAATGGTCTGGGGAGGAAGGATATGTAAGCAATAGCAGCATATTGATGGCATTACATAGTCACTGTGTTCATAGAAAAATCACAACCATGTGGGAAAGACCTGAAAGTCGTGTGTGTATTAAACCTACTCAGAGGGGTTGTTTTGTTTGCTTCTATTTCACTGACAAATTAAGTGAACAGTCAAATTTACAGGTTCCTGTTTTCATTCTTTGTTTAGTTGAAGCTACCACAAAATCTTCTCCTTAGCATGAGTCCTCTTTAGCCCTGTATTGCAGCTAGAATGCCATGTAGGGCTTCCTCTGTCGGTCCAATACTTCTGTATGTTTTTACTCAAGGTATATTCAAGACTTCAATCAGCTGTCAGGAGAAACAAACACAGAGGTATCAGCAGGAGCATTAGTTCAAGCAGTGGAAACCTGTTTCATTGGAAAAAGATTTATATTTGGAGTGAAGGTAATTTTAATCCACATTATTCTCTTTTAATGAGTTTTTTTTTCCACTAGATTTTGTAGCCAGTTAGAGGTACAGACTTAGTTATCAAAGCATCACTCACATCTCTTGGGAATTTGAGAAAATTTAGGGCTAGGACATGAGAAGGCTTCTGCTTCTTGTCCCCAAGAGTCCTGTGTTATTTTAAATGAGTCACATCCAAAAGTCAGCTTGAATGGCAGTAGTCAGCCTGACAGCTTGTCAGGGTGTTTTTCAGAGAGCCTGAGCAGTGCCAGTTCCTGTGCATATCAGTAACAGCTTGGAGTCTGTAAAAAACCATGTACAGTTCGAGCAAGAAACAAGACTGTCTTTCCAAGCACCTTTCCCATGCTGCATAGTCTCCTGGTGTCTGAAATGTAAGGAGAAATACATCCTCCTGCAGCATTTTAATATTTCTGGATTTAAGAGTAGGTTTCAAAATGTTGATAAAGTACAGTTGTTCAACATCTGCATCTGTGGCTCTTTTATGTGTTTAACAGACTTTTGAAGTATTAGTTCTTAGTAATCCTTCCCTAGAAACAGTCTTCTAAGTTCTCTTCAAGCGATGCTTGCGTGAGCCATTCATGTTATGAAGTCTGTCAACTAAATCCTACCTGGCAGGTGTTTTTCCTCTCCCACAGGTACCATGAGATTTGTATCTGAGCTGAGATTTTCCTAATGCACAGCATCTTAATTAATGGAAGTTGGAGGACTTGCTGGATTAATTTTACTTACCTGGAGGCCTTTACCAGGTCTCTGGGCCTGATGCCTTTACAAATATAACTAATTCTACATATCAACAGCCTTGTGGCTGCTACTGCACACACAAGAGCTGAACACATAGTCAAAGACCATTTGTTCAACCCTTGGCTATAGACATTTATGTGTAGTTGTATTCAGCTATGCCTACAGTTGCACCCTCTTAGATAAAACTCAGAATCAACTTACCATACTTTCTTTAGACTTCTCTAGAATGGTGTTATCCTTTGCTAACAGCCTTCAGCCTTAACTCTTGCACAGACTTGGGGAGGAGGAGGGTTGTTGGAGATAACTATATTTATTTTTTGCCCTCTTTGGCTTTGCCAGACCATGAGGGGTAGATGAAAAAGGGTTTATCCACTTAAAATATTAGATAATTCCCTCTGCTTTAAATGTAATTTTTCACCTGTAGTTTCTATGTAGAGCATAGCAGGTTTTAGAAAGTATTGCAGCTGAAACTCCTTTGAAAAAAGTCTGAGCAGATAAAGGTTGTAGCTTATTTCCCTTTCACAGAGGTAGTGCACAGAAAATACCATGCTGGCTTTGATAGCTGAGCTGCCAAGTCAAGTATCTGGCACCAGAGTGCTTTGCTTCAAGTGCGCCCAGTGCCTCCTGGATAAAAGCATTGGCCTCAGGCAGCCAGCCATTTGCTCTGAACTGCACTGGAGGGAGCCCGGAAGCATCCAGTGCCCTAAAGGGAGAAAGAAATTTTCTGTCAAGTCCTTTTTTTAGAATTCTTGGTTGTTTTTCCAGCTCCAAAACTTTGTGTAATTGCAACAAGCAAAGAACCTCTCACTGTGATGCCCTTTATAGCCCTTGCCAGTGCTTATTTCCCAGGGACTGCTTTGTATGACAGACTGTTTTGTATTCTCTTCCCTGCAGATTCTGACAACAAGTGAGACCTAAGTTTAAGCCTGACTTAAAAGACATGTTAATTTTTTTTTCTAAGTTGTTTGGGTTTTTGTTTTCTTTTTCCCTCCAGGGTTGTGCAAGGGAAGATGGAGGGCGTTCTGCTGCCAGCAGCATCTTGCAAAACTCTTCCAGAACTAATAGATGTACGAAAAACCTCACAGCTTGCCAGATCTTCCTGCCAAATGCTGCTGTTACTGGCTTTACTGTTATCAGCTACTTAGATCGTCTCCTGCAGTCGGCAAAACTCAGGAGCTGTAATAACAGTTCATATTTACCTGATGCATCATCAGCTGCAATAGATGAACCTCTCAGTGAGCTCAGCAGCTTGTCTAGCCTGAGCAGAAACTCCTGTTTTGTTCAGTCTAGTGGCAGAGAAAGTTTTTTTGGGTCCTGGCAACAATCCTTCAGCCTGACTTCATCTGTTGCTTGGGTAACAGCGGAAGACTTTCCCACTCTGGAAGTGGGAAAGCTGGTGAGTGAACAGCATGAGCAAGAGGCAAGGCCTGTCTCTGCAGAATGGTGCAGTGTAAGCCTCAGCAATCAAACTCTTTGGGATTCACAGTTTTGCAACTCTTCTGTGAAGGAAGGGGATAAAGAGAAGGATAATGAATTGAGTTCACAGCTTAGTCAGACTGACAGTATCTCTGCAACTGAGAAATTGGAGAGAGTATCCTCTCCAAAGACCAAATGTTCACATGGAAACAGTTCCAGGTTGTTACAACGTCCCTTGGAATTCGAGCTAAAAAACATCTGCCCGAACACTAATAGTAGAAATTACTGTTACCCTGAAAAATTCCACAACTCCCTTGTTTACAGGACAGGTGCCTCAGCTTCTAATCACGTAAGTGTAGCTGGAGTGTCTCATGGGGACTCTGTGCCTTGGGAAGAGCTCCCATTCTCAGAAAGCCTAAATGATTTGTTAGCGAGAATGGAAGATGACAATAGTGTTGTAGCATCACCCAGCCATGATGCAGACAAATGTGCCCTCCTTGAAAGCAGAAAATTGAGTGTAAATCTTAACAAATCATATCCCAGGCAAACCCCAGGGGCTGGTGATTTGCCCGAAGTGAGTGCCTTGGGCAGGTCCTTGCCATCAGCAGAGAATGATAGTTGGGAGAACACACTGTTGGCCTGTTTTCAGTTGAATGCAAATCCTCAGAGTGATGAGGTGTCACAATGTGAGTCTCCCTCTAGTGTTTTATCTTCAACCATCAAGGAATGTGCAGCATCTTGCTTTATACCTAATCCTCATCTACCTCTGATGTCACAGTCCTTACCAGTTACATCAGAACCTTCTGTTTCTGCAAAGAGATCTGTACAGTCCAAAGAAGCAAATAGTGACATTTCAAATTCTTCTTGGTCTTTTAGTAGTCTGCATGAAGAAACCTGTTTAAAAAGGAGCAAGGTGACTACCTGTGTGCATTCTGCACATGATAGCTGTTCAGCTGCTTGTGAAAATAAAGAAAATTACTCTTCTACACCAGTCCAAAAAACAGATCTAACATTGACAGGGGCCTGGGACTCTGATCCACCAACTCCCTACAATAAAAGAAGGATGTATAAAAGAGAATTAAAACCATTGGCAGAACTCTCAGATAATACCTTCAAAAGTGTTAGTAGGCAAGAGGTGCAGTGGAACAATGTCTACCCTGAAGGCAGCTACAATGCTTCTGCTGATCTCTTTGATGCAAGTGCAAGAGAAGTAGCAAAACCTGTAGAATTCTTAAATAAATCATGTAATTCTTTAATACAGGAAGATACTTTGACAGAGAAGGTCACGGCTCCTGAATTGGTGCTTTATCCTGGAGGTATTCCGTGTAACAGTTCAAAACTGAGCTCGTCCCTACACAGGTCCCCTCATGCTTTTAGTAAGCACAGTACACCCATAACTTACTCCCGTCGTGATTCAGAATGCAGTTCAGTTAGTGCTCAGGACTTTGTTCCTTATTCACAGTCGACTCCTCTGACAAAACCTCTGCAGAAACTGGGGCCTGCGGGGGAAAGAAGCTCTTCTGTCACCATCTTCACCCCTAAAAATCCCTCTAAGGCCCATTCCAAATGCAAACGATCTAGGTCTGCCTTTCAAAACACTCTGCTGCAGCAGCTTACCGGCAAGTTAGTGAAACGTGGGAGGCCAAGTAACAGGGAAGACAAAGAAACTAGTAGCTTTGCTTCACAGCAGTTCCATAGCAGCCAACTGGCTGCCAGCTTTGAGGAGTGGATCCCTCCCTCGTCAAACAAAAGGCATAATCCAACTGCACCTTTAAATTTAAAACCAGCTAGCTGGGCTACTGACTTGCAATCGACCTGTGGGAGTGCTGGCAGGAACCCTCTTTCTGAAAGCAGAGAGAACGGTGAAAATTATGAAAATCTTGACCGAAATGAGGCATTAAGCCCTGGGGATACAGCCAGGATTCTAAGAACTCCTTTATCTGCAGGTGTCACAAAGGCCTTAGTTTTAAACAATACAGTCCTGGAAACTTGTTCCCCTTCTGAATGCAAGAACTGCCTCTCAAGTGGAAATTACTCAGGGAGTATATTGGAAAGGCCAACTGGTTGGTCTCCTGAGTTGTTCTTCCAAGCACGGACCCCTTTTCCTAATAAGCCAAAATACTAAAAAACACTGCATTTCAATGCTGTGCTCTTTTTAATTACTTCTTTTAAACTTCTGAGTTTAAAAGCAGAAGAAAAGAGATATTTAGCAATTAAATTGTTTATACACCTATTGGCGCGTGTCTTGCTAAGATGAGTTATGTTTATTTGCAGACGTTTGTACCACAGTGATGGGGAAAATTAAAGTTTGCAGTTACTTTATTTTATTGTAAATTAACTCTAGGAAGTGCAATAAAAACTCTTGCAAATGCTTGAGTATTGAATAGATCTCACTTCATCAAGTACAGGTAAGGGGAGTGTTTTGATGTTGCACTGTTGTCTTTTCATCACAAGAGCAGCCCTGGAGTCCGTGTCCAGTCCAGATTCTTACCTGATGACTGTGGAGAAGGGCCAAGTTTTCATCAAAATATTTCAAATGCCATATGGGTGCCTTGTCTTTGAGCCCATTTGGATCCTGTGATAGCATTAAGTTGGGTGGAGGAGACCATCCCGAGAAGTTGGTAGCAGCTCCCAGTTTTCCTGTGGGCTTTTTCAGTTAAAGACTGCTGGTGGCAGATTTCTGACAGTGCCTTTTCTCTTCCTTGCTTTGGGGTCTTCCATATCCCTCACCCAAAACAGCTGCATTTAGGACCATTGAATAGGGAAATCTTGTATCTGTTTGCAAGTCAGGTCCTGCAAGAAGGACATTGGAATCTGGTGGCACAGGATATCAGCCTGAAAAGCTGACTGTTGTGAATGAGCATTTTTAAGGTCCTGGTGCAGCTCAAGGAGAGTAAAAGGGATGCACCACCACACTCGTAGAACCAAAAGCAGACGTGAAAGTACGTGCTGTGACTTTTTTTCTATTCTTTTGAGGCATAAAATGAATATCCACCATTTACATTGTGACTGGTGACAGGGAGGGCTTACCTGGTTTGTTCTCAGCTTCAAAGTGGACATTTTTGCATTCCTGTTTGAGGCCTCACATCATTTCTATTGCACCTACTTAAGCCCCAGACTCAGCCTTTGTTCAGAAGAGTTTTGTGTCTCAGCACACAAGGAACAAATTGTGTCAATACCGGTATCTCAAGCACTTTCAGCTTATAAAGACAACACTTCCACCTCAGGAAACTGCTGGTTTAAAGTTAAACCGGTGGGAGAGATGAGCCCAACTCAAGAGAGATTACAAGTCAGAGTTACAATTTACTAAAAAGATTACAATAAATACAATGATACAGAGAAAAATTGGTTTTAACCCACAAAATATAGAGGGGCCACAAACAGATTGGTGTTTGTTAGCCCTTGTGCTGAGCGCCACGTGGTCCCCGTGAGTACAAAGTAAAGGGAAAGGAAAAGCTGTTAGTGAGGATTGTGGTCACGGTCTGGTTTAGAATGGCAATCACAGTCCTGTTGAGGTTCTGGTCCTCTGGATCTGACAAGTGGTACCGGAAGTCCCCAAACCCCAAGATTATATATGCTCAGGTACAGATGGGAATGCCCAGTACCTCCCCTGGGGCAAGGAGTTTCACAATGGGTGATTTAGCTCTGTGAGTCATGGGATATTTTTGGAATCTTTGATGGCCCATTAGCAGACATGACTCCTCAGGCTGGGTGTGAAGGTGCTAATGCCTCCCTGAAGGGGAGTATCATGGCTGAGTCACTGATGTGAAGATAGGAACACTCCCCTGTCTCACAGCGTTCTTTAACACCCAGCCTGTAGCCTGAGGTGTCAGGTGTGCCCTGGGCAGCTGCTGNAAAAGTGTTAGTAGGCAGGAGGTGCAGTGGAACAATGTCTACCCTGAAGGCAGCTACAATGCTTCTGCTGATCTCTTTGATGCAAGTGCAAGAGAAGTAGCAAAACCTGTAGAATTCTTAAATAAATCATGTAATTCTTTAATACAGGAAGATACTTTGACAGAGAAGGTCACGGCTCCTGAATTGGTGCTTTATCCTGGAGGTATTCCGTGTAACAGTTCAAAACTGAGCTCGTCCCTACACAGGTCCCCTCATGCTTTTAGTAAGCACAGTACACCCATAACTTACTCCCGTCGTGATTCAGAATGCAGTTCAGTTAGTGCTCAGGACTTTGTTCCTTATTCACAGTCGACTCCTCTGACAAAACCTCTGCAGAAACTGGGGCCTGCGGGGGAAAGAAGCTCTTCTGTCACCATCTTCACCCCTAAAAATCCCTCTAAGGCCCATTCCAAATGCAAACGATCTAGGTCTGCCTTTCAAAACACTCTGCTGCAGCAGCTTACCGGCAAGTTAGTGAAACGTGGGAGGCCAAGTAACAGGGAAGACAAAGAAACTAGTAGCTTTGCTTCACAGCAGTTCCATAGCAGCCAACTGGCTGCCAGCTTTGAGGAGTGGATCCCTCCCTCGTCAAACAAAAGGCATAATCCAACTGCACCTTTAAATTTAAAACCAGCTAGCTGGGCTACTGACTTGCAATCGACCTGTGGGAGTGCTGGCAGGAACCCTCTTTCTGAAAGCAGAGAGAACGGTGAAAATTATGAAAATCTTGACCGAAATGAGGCATTAAGCCCTGGGGATACAGCCAGGATTCTAAGAACTCCTTTATCTGCAGGTGTCACAAAGGCCTTAGTTTTAAACAATACAGTCCTGGAAACTTGTTCCCCTTCTGAATGCAAGAACTGCCTCTCAAGTGGAAATTACTCAGGGAGTATATTGGAAAGGCCAACTGGTTGGTCTCCTGAGTTGTTCTTCCAAGCACGGACCCCTTTTCCTAATAAGCCAAAATACTAAAAAACACTGCATTTCAATGCTGTGCTCTTTTTAATTACTTCTTTTAAACTTCTGAGTTTAAAAGCAGAAGAAAAGAGATATTTAGCAATTAAATTGTTTATACACCTATTGGCGCGTGTCTTGCTAAGATGAGTTATGTTTATTTGCAGACGTTTGTACCACAGTGATGGGGAAAATTAAAGTTTGCAGTTACTTTATTTTATTGTAAATTAACTCTAGGAAGTGCAATAAAAACTCTTGCAAATGCTTGAGTATTGAATAGATCTCACTTCATCAAGTACAGGTAAGGGGAGTGTTTTGATGTTGCACTGTTGTCTTTTCATCACAAGAGCAGCCCTGGAGTCCGTGTCCAGTCCAGATTCTTACCTGATGACTGTGGAGAAGGGCCAAGTTTTCATCAAAATATTTCAAATGCCATATGGGTGCCTTGTCTTTGAGCCCATTTGGATCCTGTGATAGCATTAAGTTGGGTGGAGGAGACCATCCCGAGAAGTTGGTAGCAGCTCCCAGTTTTCCTGTGGGCTTTTTCAGTTAAAGACTGCTGGTGGCAGATTTCTGACAGTGCCTTTTCTCTTCCTTGCTTTGGGGTCTTCCATATCCCTCACCCAAAACAGCTGCATTTAGGACCATTGAATAGGGAAATCTTGTATCTGTTTGCAAGTCAGGTCCTGCAAGAAGGACATTGGAATCTGGTGGCACAGGATATCAGCCTGAAAAGCTGACTGTTGTGAATGAGCATTTTTAAGGTCCTGGTGCAGCTCAAGGAGAGTAAAAGGGATGCACCACCACACTCGTAGAACCAAAAGCAGACGTGAAAGTACGTGCTGTGACTTTTTTTCTATTCTTTTGAGGCATAAAATGAATATCCACCATTTACATTGTGACTGGTGACAGGGAGGGCTTACCTGGTTTGTTCTCAGCTTCAAAGTGGACATTTTTGCATTCCTGTTTGAGGCCTCACATCATTTCTATTGCACCTACTTAAGCCCCAGACTCAGCCTTTGTTCAGAAGAGTTTTGTGTCTCAGCACACAAGGAACAAATTGTGTCAATACCGGTATCTCAAGCACTTTCAGCTTATAAAGACAACACTTCCACCTCAGGAAACTGCTGGTTTAAAGTTAAACCGGTGGGAGAGATGAGCCCAACTCAAGAGAGATTACAAGTCAGAGTTACAATTTACTAAAAAGATTACAATAAATACAATGATACAGAGAAAAATTGGTTTTAACCCACAAAATATAGAGGGGCCACAAACAGATTGGTGTTTGTTAGCCCTTGTGCTGAGCGCCACGTGGTCCCCGTGAGTACAAAGTAAAGGGAAAGGAAAAGCTGTTAGTGAGGATTGTGGTCACGGTCTGGTTTAGAATGGCAATCACAGTCCTGTTGAGGTTCTGGTCCTCTGGATCTGACAAGTGGTACCGGAAGTCCCCAAACCCCAAGATTATATATGCTCAGGTACAGATGGGAATGCCCAGTACCTCCCCTGGGGCAAGGAGTTTCACAATGGGTGATTTAGCTCTGTGAGTCATGGGATATTTTTGGAATCTTTGATGGCCCATTAGCAGACATGACTCCTCAGGCTGGGTGTGAAGGTGCTAATGCCTCCCTGAAGGGGAGTATCATGGCTGAGTCACTGATGTGAAGATAGGAACACTCCCCTGTCTCACAGCGTTCTTTAACACCCAGCCTGTAGCCTGAGGTGTCAGGTGTGCCCTGGGCAGCTGCTGCAGTGATAAACTGGTCCCAGCCACTATAACTAGGACAGAAACCTAAGAGACAGAAGTTGCTGTAAGTTAGATATATTGTGGGAATGTGTCATTTTGTTCTCATCTTGTTCCTGCATGTTTTACTCACTGTATGTGGTTGATCATTGTTGGAGTCAGGGCTAGAAGAGCTTCATGTGTGATGGAAAGACTTCTCTAACCTCACAGTCCCTTGGTGTCACAATAGGTACTTCAGTGGGGCATCCAGCATGTTCAGGCAGGATCTTCCCAAAGCAGCCAACAGAAACTATGTTTGGAATGGATGAAAAAAACACCTTTGGAATTAGCTGTATTCTTTGTGTGCCTTTATATCTCTTCTACAAGATAGTTATGTACCTGCTCATTAATTTCGGGAAACTTGGGGAAGTATGAGGGCATTTACTCTTGCAACCTTGTCCTTTATCCACTATTTTTAGCATGGATCACCATTACAGAACATATAGGTAAACCTTTTCAGTTCCTCAGTCTCTATCCTAAGTTTTGTACCTTCCAATCAAATGTGTTTCCCTTTAAAGGATGGGAAGGAGAAGAGTAGTTGAAATCAAACAAGCTGCTTCTGCAGCTGAGCAGGGTATAAATGAGGTACAGCCTCTCCTGCAGGGATGTGGATACGCTGAGACTGCAGGCTGACCAAAGGAAACAGCAAGCAGCAAGTCTGCACAGGTACATTCCCTGTAGGAAGAAGCTTTTCCAAGTCAGCATTGGTTTGTTGGTTTGGTTTCTTTTCACTGCTTACGTACAGTTGAGGAAACCTGGGTACAAGTTCAAAGACTTGCCTGACATAAGAGCATGGAGCCCAGCTCTGGAGAGCACTGAAAGACCTTAAGTACCATCTGTTCGCTGTCCTACCCAGCAAGTTACTCAAGCATACCCGGAAAGTTCTTCCCGGTGATTAAGGTGCTGCAACAGCAGATGGCAGTGGAAAGAGGCTCAAGATTACTTCTTACAGGTCCAAGCCTAGATCCCTGCAGTCCCTGGACCCTAGATACAAATGGATTAAAATAGGAACATCTAGTTATAGCAAAGAGACAAAACAAGAGCAGAATTAGACATCACAATTTGATAATGTTTAATTGATGATGTTTTTAACAGGGAGGGGAAATTTAGGTTAGATATGCAGAAGAAATTCTGTACTGTGAGGGTGCTGAGGCACTGGAACAGGTTGCCCAGAGAAGTTGTGGATGGTCCGCCCCTGGAAGTGTTCAAGGCCAGGTTGGATGGGGCTCTGAGCAGCCTGGCCTAGTGGAAGAGAAAGCAACAAAACATGGCAGAGGGGGGCTGAAACAAGATGATCTTTAAGGTCCATTTCAACCCAAACCGTTCTGTGATTCTATGACCAAAGTAACCTCAAGCATCATGCCTGTGAGTGGAGTGCCCTGTAAGTGCGGTGCCGGTGACACGGCTGCTGCCCAGCACGGCTGTGAGGGACACACAGCTCTGTATGGCACAGCCAAAGGGGTGTGAGGGTCACAGCAGAAGGGCTGTGCACTTTGCAAATGTTGATGACTTGCCCAGTGGAGCTTCAGCCCTGCATTTGACAGCACATCAGTGCACCAGAGCTGTAGCAGGGTTGCTGCAGTCAGGGTCATGCAAGGCTCTGGGGCGAGGCCAAGTGAAAAGGCCTGTGGCTGCATCTGCAGTTACTGATGCTATGCCTGTTGAAAATATTTTATTTATTGCAAATAAAATTCTACTTGATGAATCCTTGGGGCAAGTGGAAAAGGAGTAAGAAATGTTGCCTGCCTGCAAATGGTAAATTTGCATTCATGGCTTATGTAGAAGAAACAAAGGGAAAGACAGCATTACTCATACCCAAATCACTGAGCACAGGGAAGGCAATACAGGAAAGGTTTTAAGACATCATAAAACTTGAAACTAGTTGTTTCTATTACAGCACATAGTAGGAGACTGCCGTTATCATTGACTCTCTAAGCACTCCCTTATGATGAACTGGACAGACATCCACTTTATCACAGTGGTTAAGGCCTGATCCAAGTGATACACCAGAGACTTGATGCAGGTAGCTATGAAACACTGCCAGAGCTTCTACATCATATACCTGACAGCATCTTGACATGAAATGTTTGGTCCAGCATGAGTGATTTTATTCAGCAGACAATTAATTCCCATACTATGGTAAGTGATAGCTTTGGTGCAAGCTGATGTGATTATAATTATAAGCTTGTACAAAAAGACTAGAGCTCAGCATGTTTAATTCTGAAGGTAATAAAACTCCTGAAAATGCATACTGGGTTTGTGATTGATTCCCCATGCATAGAAATCCATAAATCAAGACTAGATTTTAAATTAGGTAGGACTGTCTGTGCCATACCATTGAAATTAATTCAGGGCACCCAGATCTCCTGTGCTTTGAACAAGAGGACTGCACACCGAGTGAGAGCAAAAAGCACTGTTGTGTGACAGGCCCCTGTCAGCAAACATCTTCTGGGCAGAGCTCCCCATGTCCTCAGTAGGGAGATTGTCCATGAGAGGAAGGCAGAGAGGCAGTAAAAGCTCTCTTGGTTTTGCTCCTATAGTCTGTCAGCCTTGCATTTCTTCCCCTCGGCAGCTTATTCGTTTTTTGCCCCTGTGTGTTGACACTCCTTTCACCCACAGCAAAGCCTGGCACAGGCTGTGCCCTCGCTGCTACGCCTGCTGAACAAGGAGAAGGTTGCACATCCCACTGGTTACAAGCTCCTTGCAAGGAAGGGCTGCCACTCTTTACCTGCCCTTTACTTTTGCCCAGGAAGAGATTAAACTGGCTTCTCCAGTCTGCACTCCCACAGGCAAGACACTCCATCCCTCCTCTCTTTCAGTAAATACTCACCTCCCAAGTTATCTGAGTTTTAAGGATGTCTCCTTCTCCTCCCTTTGCCCTGTTCCTACCTAGAAGCATGAAGGGACTATCCAAGTATCTCTGTGTTCTCTCACTGACTCAAATTGCCAGCTTCCTGGGGAACACAGAGCAGATGGTCCAGCCCTCATGTCAGACATTTACCAAAGAAGGAGCTTCAAGGTCAGTGGAAGAGGCAATAAAAGACACACGGTGTCTTCAAGCTTCACAGCTCCTTTCTCAGTGTGTTAGCAGAAGTCATCTTTGATGTGGAGCAGAGCATAGGGGAGAAAACCAGAATGAGTCAGAGCACAAACTTTATATATTTGCCAGAAGTCTAAAGGCTAAAAGATGGGAGATCTTGTCCAAAAGGATTCTAGGCCTCCAAGAAGTCAGGTCATTGGGGAATGCCGGTGGAGTTCAATGGGCACGAAAAGAGCAAGTTGGGGACTGAAGAGAAGAACCAACATTGACAAGAACAACAAAAAGTCACTGGGAAAAAGAATTAAAGACCATAAAGAAGCATCATTTTTATCCAACACAAACCTAATATTGTGCTTAGGATAAGAGTTTAATCTGCTAGCAGTTTGCAATGACAGTGAGTGGATGGTGCCTCTGTCGAAGTGACTCTCTAGTGACTGATTACTAGTGACTGGTACCAGCATTTCTTTGGCATTTCAAACCACTATGATCTCTTCTGTTTTGAATAATTTATTTATTTTTCTCTTCTAGTGAAAAGGGGCATCACTTCTATGGGCAGCAGCTCTACATCTGCTCTTCTTGTGAGGTGTCAATGCTGTGAAAGCCTTGGTATGCTCAACCCAAGGAGAAAACCCTTAGCAGCCTGTTGGTCTGATGTTACATCATGTTAAGTGAATGCCTTGTATTTAAGAAAACTTTGCTTTGCAGTTCAAAACAAAAACCAAACAAATCAAACACTTTAGACACCAAGTGGAAAGGATTAAACATTTATTTACATACAGATACACATGTAAGCAATTTCTAAGTATAAAAAAGGACATTACAAATAAACATGAAGCATCATACATTCATCATCCTGGTCATCCAAAATACATTCCTTTCTCAAGCCCATGTACCACACTTGACCACAAGAACTTAAAGAAGAGACAAGCCAAAAGCTTCTGACAGTCAATGATTCACAGTTTGGTGATTTGCTAACACCTATACCCTGCCCAAAGACAGCACTGCCCCAGCAATGACATCAATGGTCTGACCACCTGTAGTGCATTTCTTCTACTGAAATGGTTGTGCTTGATCAACAAGAAACATCATCTCCTCATCCTTCTTGACATGTGTTTAGGAATCAGGGTTCTTGCTGAAATTCTGTACATTGTGCTAAATTCACAATTGTTGGGGAAAAGACAGCAGACTTTTGTGGGAAAAACTTCAAACCAGGAAATTCCCTTAATGCTGTGACTTCCCTGGCATGGGATTCGCAAACCAAATGCTGCTGTTAGCGCTTAAGCAGATTTTTAAACTACAATTCAAACTACAGTTGATGGTATAAAACATCCTTTGTTCATGTTGTAAAAAAAAATTATGTGCTTCAATGTTGATCTGATAGTAATCAAAGCTGAGGGTAATTCAGGTTTTCTCCTGAGGAAACAAAGATGCCTTTGTAGCATCTCTAAAAATTATTATAGCTTTCAGGGAAGAGGAAATGTTTTAGATTCAAAAACCTAAAGGTAATGCAGAGCACAACAAACTTGTCAGTTAGATAACATTACAAAGGGAAACAAGCCAGTAAACATAAGATTAAAATGCCTACTCAAAGTATTAATGAATTCAAATGAGAGCTGGATGAGTCTTTCTGTATAGATCAAAGGCAGTTTGAAAAAAATCTCATGATCTGCAAATTCACAGAACAGCCAAATATGTGCAGCAGAACAGAGTGAAGTGGAAATAAAAGAGGAGAAAGAGCTGTGTCCCATACTGACAGCTGAGTGACTGCAGCTGCTCCAATCTTGTGGGTTTTGTTTGGTTTTTTTTTTCCTTTTGTAAACAGCTGTGGAGAATAAAATGGATGTGACATATCTGCAGTGCATCTTATTATGCTAAAAACCATGGCATATTTTAAACTACTTCCCTAATATCCAGAGATATACTTGTCACTCCAGATAAGCATAGCAACAAGCATGGGGCTTGCTCCATACTCTCATTAGATGGCTTTTTCTCCACTAAAAAGTTGGCTTCAGAAATAGTTTTTCCCCTGCAGTGCTGGTTGTACGTGGGGGTGAGCAGTAACCCTTTCTTCCAAACAGTCTGCAAGAGTTGAGGCAATGGCAGTGCCTGAAATCATGGCAGCTCTCCCCACGACAGACCAAGTACTGTATTCTCACTCCATTAAAATGTAAGAATGGTATTCCCTCTCCTCTCCCTCCACCTCTGTAAAGACTTGGCTGCTGGAACACTGTGGCCACTACGTTTAGTAAAGTGCCAGTGATGCAACCCAGACCCTTGGAGGTTTCCATATCACTGCCCCCATGACAGCTCAGAATGACTGTCCTCCTCCCTGAAGTCTCACTGCATGGAGAGCTGCATCCACCTGCTCACTGGAGATAACTCACTTGTACCAAATCCCCACCAATCCTTAATGCCTGAATCTCTTGTATTGCTCCCATAACAAGGGAACCATTCCTTACAGGGTGCCCTTGCTGGAATGGGCTTACCAAATGTTAACCTTATGTCCACAGTAAGAAGCTCGAGGTGGCACAGAAGATGAGCCACTGATGCTCTTCCTTCCAACTAAAGCAGGAGTCAGATCAGTGGTTCACGCAATCAGGACAACACGCAATTCAGTCTGAGACCTCCCTCCACAGTGCTTGAGGCATGAGCAGCATTGGGAAAGGACAGAATCATTGATGAGAGGTACTAGAATAATAAAGCTTTGAAAAATGCTAAGGTTTGCATAACGTGACACCAGACACACCAGAGCCTTTGACTGCTGCCTATGAAAGCATAAGAATACTTTTAACATCCCCTCTGCCCCTGGGAACCATGCACAGCTAAAACCATGACCAACACAGGTTTTGGCCATATCATTTTTCCCCTGTGGACCAGGGAACTGGACTTCAGAAGGTGCTCAGCAGGGACACCACCACAACATACTCACAAGTGTGCATGTTCTTGGAAATGTTATCCCAAGATAAGCAGTAGTGGAAAAAGTAAAGGTGCAAATGTAAAGGTGACATCTGCTTCTTGACTTTAATTATAGCACTAACCAGAGCTAAAATTGCCTTCAGAGTGTACTGGAAAAGGATAACTGGTTCAAAAAATGTGGTTGACATCTGCAAAGTGCTAATTGCAAGTTATTAATGTGAAAACAGAGACAATCTCTGAGTATTGTAAAGCCAGCTCCTGTTTATCCAGACAGAGGAACTAAGCTGTTAGCCCTGACTGTGCTCTTAAAACCAGTCTAATTTTTCACTGACATTTACAGCCTGAATTACATGCATTGCCATCTCATTTTCTGCTGTATCCGGATTATTTTTTCCCAGTTACCCATTTGACTGTACTTGGAGGAGCAAGCTTTAGATATTAGGCTTTCTTTCTGGATCTGTTGCTCCCACTTGGAAAGAAACAAACATCCTCAACTCACATGGCATAGTTTTTACTTCTGGTTTAAGTTACAGCCCGTTCACATGAGGGGAAAGGGTGTGATGGCATCCATGAGAGATGACAGCCAGCGATCTATCCCCGCTGGATATAGTACAGTACAGCAAAGGTGACTTTGGGTCAGTAGAGTGAGGTGGTGATTGGCAAGGTAAGTCAGAGCAAGGCAGCTACTTTGGGAGCCTTGCATCATGGTCAGCATGATTACCATGTCATCTTTCCTAGCCAAGATAAATCCTAAACTGAGGCAGATGTGAGATCAGTAACATTTACAGTACATTTAACTGCAGCTCAGGTGGATGACTGCATTTCAGACACATGACCAGTCATAGTTTAGGCTGCTTTGCTTAGGATGCACTACTTTCTTGTAGGAAATCAAGTTAGTGTTTCCCCACCACTCATCATGATGATCCTTTGCTGCTTGTGAACAGTAACTATAACAATTATTAGCCACAGCAACAGACAGCAAGAGAAAACACTTGATGCAAGAAAAAAGGGTGATGTCAAAATCCAAATTTGTTCAGGTAACAAATAAAGTTTATAAACAGAGGAAGAAAACATTTTGATATAACATGTTTCACAGGATTTTCACTGCTAGAATAGATTACAGTACTTCTTTTGGCTCCAGAGGGTTTTCTGGTGACCCTTTCTGTACAGGGACATTTAAGGACAGAGAGTTTCCATACGTGCTCACTGGGAATTTGCAGTGTCCTCTAAAACCACATTTTTCTAACTGAATTAACTAAAAAAGGACTTTTGTTGGTAGAAGCCACCCACATAAGGATATTGGCTGCTTTGACATTAAAAGAATGCAGAATTTCAGACTAGACTTAATTTCAAACCATCCCTTATGAAAGTCCAGAACAATCAAAATCTAATCCATAGATACAATTTAAAAGAAGATGGGATAGAAAAAATCCTGAGCAAGCAGAACCGTCTATTTACTTTGCATTTTCTGCTCCAGAGTCATCTTCCCATTGCACAATGGGCTGCAGCAGCCATTCCACCCCATAGCTGGGAAAGGGTTTCTGTGACAGTGTCTCCAGCCATATCTAAACCTGATGGCACCACAGGTCCCCACAGGGCAGCCTATCCTGTGTGTTTGCTCAGCCTATTTTAATAGCTGGGGAATTTCACCTATTTTTCCAATTGAATTCAGTCTCTGACTACAGAAATCATGCCAGCTCAACATTTCATCCTGATTTATAGACAGTTCTTCATACTGAAGAGAGAAGACAAGTGGAAAAGCAGCTGAACAAACAGCAGTCCTTAGGGATAATGAACAAGGCAAAACCCAGTGGGTTTGACTATAACTAATTGCATCCCTTGTCAGCAAAAGCTCAGGAAAGCCTGTTGTCCCATGTGCGTGCACCTACTGTGCTTCTGCATCACTAATTTTGACTTTCCCTCTTTTCAAATCACTGTCTCCTGTGTCAGCCTCAGTCTGCTGCTGCTATTACTGATGCTGAAGGAATTCAATAGCCATTAACTGCTAAAGCTAGACTAGCAGGAGCCAACTGTTACCAATACAGCCATTTCCAAAAAAGACAAACAGCACCAGCAGGCTGACAGATTTTAAGGACTGTTTCGTGTGTTCTACAGCAAAGAACAAAGTATTTTGCCTGACAATTTGTCATGTGTGGTTTTCATTAAATAATGATCACAAAGCCATTTAGCATTCAGCACAAACATACATCCAAACTGCACGCTCAAACAGCTTATTCGTAGGTCGAATCAAGACTTCAGTGTTTGAGGTAGGAAGAGGCACCCAGTGCCCCCCTTCTTTACAGAGTCCACAATTTCACTTTTTCCATCTCATCTCTTTGACCTGAAGGGATTTTTTGTTTCCCCCTAGCACTTTCATAGGGAACACAAAGAGGAACAGAAGGGAGTCTTGGCTTGTCTCAGTAAACTTTCACTGTAAACATCCAATGCAAAATACCAGCGAGCACTTCACACCCAGTGATCTGAAGCACAGAATGCTTGGTGGTTTACTCAAGATCAGCTTGACTGAATCAGTGGCTGCACTGGAAATCAAGAGTTTGGAGCACCCAGTTTTCAGAGATGTTTTTACTAATCTCTGCAAACAGGCTTGCTAGATTAAGCAAAGACCTGTTGCCTGTCCAATATTGCCTTCTGCTCAGAGATAATAATTGTGCTAAAAATGTCAAGAAAGGGGCTTGTTATAGGACTACTATAAAAATTAACATTCACCCAGAAACAAGCTTACTCCATGGCTGTGAATATAATCTAGCAATCACAGTAAAAGCCATGCTTGGCTCTCTTGACAGTAGAGAACATTCCCAGTCAAATTTGGCCCCATTATATCAATTCTGCATGACTCTTGGACGCTTGATCCAGCAAGCACCACATGGCTTTTACTGAGTTCCCTCAAAAATCTAGCAAGTTGTTTAGTTGCTGAGCTGATTATCACATAATTTGGATTTGTATTTATTTCATGTTTTTATTTTTTTATAATTTTGATCACTATGCCACAGCCCTAAGTTGTCAGTAGCAGTCAATAAAGCTCCTCTTCTAGCTGGGAAGCCTTCAGTAATGGATCAGACTGCAGAAGAGAAGATAAGCCCTCAGTGCTACAAGGAAAGGCGGGTTGTAAGGGATATTCAAAGGTGTACAAAAGTAACTCCAGCAAGGGAGTTACCACAATACCCCTTCTTCAATAAGAGGCATCTTGAAAACATCAGAAAAAGAGGTGAGTCTCAAACTACAGCTTTGGCTTATGACCCTGGTAAAATGTTGCACATACCACCGTTGTTTCCTTTCAAGTTTTTAAGTCTACAGAGAATAAATGCTGAATGGAATCAGTCCAAATTTGACTGGAGAAGTCAGATAATTCACTTGAACATCAGGGCAACTGCAGCACTCCACACAGCCCCAAAAGCACATCACTCTTTGGAGACAGAGTCCTCATGAAGATTTGCTAGCAATAAAAAGAAACAATGTTTTGAGGTTGCTATGAGGCAGCTAGTCTCCAATATAGTCACCTTTGGGTTAGTCAAGCACTAGAAAAAGAGATTTAGGCTTCTAAAAACCTCAGAACGAATATCCAAGAAAATAAAGTTAGCAGTTTCTACTATTTGACCAGTTTAGCTTGTTCAGTCATGTTAATGCATTAGAGTTCCACCTCCAGAACTGATGCAAGAAGCACTTTAAAATGCATGTACGGTGATGCTCAGCAGGGATGAAGAGAACCTACCCAGCTTTGATCCTTTTGGAAACTAGCCTGAGAAACCCATGGGTGCTTTAGCGGGCAGTCTCCTTCCTCCTTGATTAACTTGATCAAAGAGCCCTGCATTGTTATCAATTACATGCTGACAGGTCCAGCAGCAGGGGAGTAAGAACTACTGCAAATTAAATACACATAGTATTGATTTTTAACTTGAGTGTTACCTGGCATGGAACACCCCGAGCCTTGCTATAAGGAGCTACCTAAGAGCTGTCTCTGAGTTGGGTGCTCTTCACAAGCTCAAATGGGGCTGCATTTGGCAATTTGGGGAATGCTAAAGAAGAAAGACATTGTTCTTCAGCCTAGGCTGTGTCACACAATCCAGTACAGCAGAAGCCACGGAATCCCACATGTTTCTAAATGCTCTGAATTACAACATGAGCAGAGACTGAAAAGGACCAGGCCAGAGCAGCAAATGATGTGTTCTCCAACATGTCACACTTACAGAAGCTCTTGGCTAAGTGTTACCTAAATGGCAAACAAGCTTCATACCACAACTTCTACATCTTCCTTTTTATCACTAGTCATAAAAGTGACCTAAAAATGGTGAGAAAATATTAAAAATGGCCATATGACACACCAATCCCCCCTCTCTTTGACACAGAGTCAACTCCCCATTACATATCAAAGGCACAACATGATGCAGCCCAAAGATGTCTTTCCAGGAAACAAAAAAAAAAACCATTAAAAAATGCCTATTTTTTGTGTTAATTTTTTCAAGAAATACTTACTGGCAGCTCTTAATGTCAATATAAAAGCTCTGTTACAATTGTCAGTAAAAGCCAAACAATATTAAATTGATTAACGCTAAATTGCAGCATATCACAGCCATATAATTGCCAGGAGAGTTTCATCCCAATTAGCTAAACTGAACTCAAACTTCTAAATATAATTGTTTATGTGCACATTCACTATCTTCTGATTTCACTTTAATGCCAACATGTAAATTTGCAATGCATTGTATGGCAATAGAGGTGGAGTAAGACCACAAACTCCATAATGCTTTCACTTCAGGTGTTCTGTGGGAAAAAATTGCCTAAACAGTTACACTGGAGTTTGGGATTAAGAGTACAAAACACTAAGTAAATAAAATGGCTCTACAGCCCGACTGTGAAAGCTGCTCTAGCAGAGAGACTTGATGTCGAGAAGATACCTCCAAGAGCATCTCTGAGAGCAGTTCTATTTTATGAGAGCTGGATGGGTCAGACATGGAATGATACACCACTTGCAACCCATTGCTATTTCCACTTAGCATTAAAAAAACCCACCCTCTACAATATTGTATTCTTGCCTTCCAACAAGACCTCTATCTACAAGCTTTATTTTTAAGCTGGGCATATTGCAGACCGTCACTTCAAACTGTGCTTTCTTTGAGCCCTTATACACAATCCATGCACGCACAAGACTTTGGTCATATCTGGTGCACTTTGTCCAAGTCCACCAATAATCTTTTCCAAGGCTAATTTTTTACATTAGGACATGACTAATTAGAGGAGGAAGGGTTGGTTTATTTATTTACTTTTATTTCTGGAAAGCCTTTTCACCCTATGTTGGATATCAAAGAAGAGCACAGTCCTTTCCCACTATATTCAGGCCTAGAAAAAGAGGTAATGACATTTTTTTTTTATTTTATTTTTATGAACAGTGCTTATTAGTGTTTTCTCTTAGCCAGTCTAAGTTACACATTCAGAGAACAATAATGTAGTAAGACTATGTTTGGTCTATGGAATATTTGCTGAACTGCTAGCACCAAAGGGAGCAACTGAGCTGTATCCATGTCTTCTTCCATCTTGAAAATGTTGATATATGTAACTTTTTAATTCCACGTTCATGAAAGTGCCTGTAGATGAGAGACATAACACTATTTCAAACACCAGAGTCCTCCATGAAGACGCACGAGCAGACATTATGTACATGTCCTAAGAGCTCACTCACTGACAGCCAGGAACATTGCCAGTGTAGTCCAAAGTCAGCATTCATTGTTGGATTTTTCTTAATTTTTTTAACTTTAAAAAGGATCAAACACATTGTTCTGTAAGAGAGATTTTGATATCTTTAATATCTTCAAGAGAGGCTGGTCTTCTCTCCCATAGAAGGGAACAAAACAGCTCATGTTCTGCATTATATGAAGGACTTGTGCAACTCCTCCTTTCCTGACCTGCTCCACAGGCTTTGAGAAAAACGAAATTTAAACCCTGCTATGTTGCCATGCAACTGGAGCCATCAGACTGCCACATTTCCAGGACTGCAACCTGACTCAGGGTCAGTCACATGGGTCAGACTGGCAGGAGTTCCTTCAAGCAGATAAATCCCACCAAAAAAAAAAAAAAAAAAAAAAAAAAAAAAAAAAAAAAAAAAAAAACCTCAGATTTGNAAAAAAAAAAAAAAAAAAAAAAAAAGAAAAAAGTCCTCTTGGCCCATGGCCCATATGCCAGATCTTTAATTAAAGTTACAGCAAGTCAAGTAGCTGATACTTTTCCCCTCTCCTGGTAAGGGGGATGAGACATTGTTCACAAGGGTGTTCTGTCGTGCCTCGCTGATCAACCGGCAGGCCAAGTCCAGGAAGAGTTTTTCCACGTTATCCGATTCTTTTGCCGATGTTTCCAGATAGTACATGTCCTGTGCTTCAGAAAACTCTGCAGCTCTTTGCTGGGAGACTTCCCTCTTATCAGCTAAATCAATCTTATTACCTGCATTGATAAAATATTTTAGAAAAGGAATTAATTTGACTTCAAAACCAAGAGAAACTGATGTTTATAAGGGATAAGTAAGAGTTTGGTGTTGTATATATGCATAGACAGGGGTTTTGATATGCAACTCCTAGTGCTTGTTCTCCCCTCTCTCCCCTCCAAATAACAGATTCCCTGATACATACAAGTTCATTTAACATCAGATCATTTAATAAAATATGCCTTGTGAACGTCAAGTCAGTTAGCTTTAATTTAGTGCGAGTGCATCTGTTTGCTGCTATCAACTAACATTAAAGGATTTCCATTTTAATATCTATTGAAAACTCTCCTGTCCTTGCTCTGAGGAGCACTTAAAATGTCAATTATAGCATGAGACACTAAATGTGATATTTATCATGTTGTTACAAGCTTTTAGAAAAAGCCTGGCATGGAAGACAGCTTCCCTATTTCAATATTCCCATATGGGATTTGGCCGTGGAGGCTGATAGAGGGACAGGCTTGGGGGGCACTTACAGAGTGAGGTGAAGCAAGAAACCAATCCTTTGCTTCAGAGAGATCGGCTTAGCAGAGAGTTGATTAAAGCCTCAAGCAAGTATCTGATATGATTATACACTATTACTGCCCACTGCACTTCAAACATGATGTTTCTGCCACAAATTATTCTTACAATGAAGGTAACAGACGAGGACTTGCAATAACAGGTGGCTGTGTTCATGGACTCAGTATTTTCAGGAGGAAACATCTCCTGGCCTCACTCCTACCAGCAATTTTGTGAGAACTAGTGGGAATCATGGTGATTCCACTTGCAAGCCTTGTCTCATTGCCCTTTTCTCATCCAAGATCTCCTCCTTTCCCAATAAAGCAGTTTCTTGGACCCACTGCATACACTGAAGTTACTTTTCTAAACAGATTATCACACAACACAAGTGATTTACGGGCATTTTCATCCTCAAGGTGTGTATTATGACTAAAGGATGTCTTACATTTTGTGCTGTTGAGGCTTGCAATTAACTTAATGTTCGCAAAAAAATTAATGTGTACACTTGTTAGTAATTTATTAATTATTTCTGCACCATTTGTACCCAGGCCATACTCAAGGAGTATGACTTTCTTTGTATGGAACTCTAGAAACCCCACAGCTCACTTGAAATATCACTCAAAAAAGAAACTGAAAAGATTATTTTTTTTCAAATACACCTTAAACATGATTTACAATGTCCTAGATTTTTTCATTTTAACAGCAAACTGTTAAAGGTGATATCAACACTGTAGCATGAAACATATTTTGCTTTCCCAAGTTATTTTTCCATTGTTCTTTAATATAGTCTCCGACCTCTAAAAGCCAAGTCCTGACTTTCAAATGCTGAAAGTAGAGTATGGAAAAGCATGGGTAGGCAAGATAACCTTCCCCTTGCTTGTAGCAGACAGATGGCCTGAGGTCTGCTTTGCCTTGAGTTGAAGCTCTACAGATTAATATAACATTCAGTTACTTATTTTTAGTTTCCCTAAAACCCATGCAAAAGCCTCCAGTTTTCCAGCTCTGCCCCACCTATGAATGCTATGGTCCATGCAACCATCCCATCCTGATGTGGTTCCCAGATCCTGACCATTAAGACAAGACTGGGTGTTCCACATTTATGGGGTACAGCAACCTTCAGGCATCATCAGCTCGAGCATATCCTCACACATTTGTAGAGATTTGAGCTTGGAGTCACAAGAAGAACTGCTGTATTCTTAGCTCAGGTGGTAGCTGCACTATCCACACTTCAATCCCTTATGGGATCAGCTGGTGGGAAGCATCGCCCTCTGCATGCAATAGTCCTGGGCCCAAAGCAGGACCACACTTCAAAAAGTGGCCGTGGTGTCTTGAACACCACTATCAGTGTCTCGGGGTTATTTGCAGAAGGAGCAGTCCAAGCACGGGGTTTCAGGCATCAGCTGTACCCTGCACCCCCCTCCAGTTACAACTCGCTGGCAACAATATCCGCCGCACCAGTTCAAGCATCCTGCACCACCAGCTCACAAAGACGCCACGTTCTCCTCCTGCCAACACCTCCCTCCACCCCCTCACCACGCACAGCTCGCCCCCGAGGGACGATTGTCACTTACCCACTAGCACGGTTATGACCTTATTGCTGGCATACTGCTCGATTTCCCGCAGCCACTCCGGGAGGCAGCGGAAGGATTCTTCGCAGGTGATGTCGTAGGTCAAGATCAACGCGTTGGCACTGCGATAGTAGCTCTGCGTGATGGATCGGAACCGCTCTTGCCCTGCTGTGTCCCAGATCTGCAGCTTTGGGCATAACAAGGAAGGGTGGTGACAGTAAAAAAGGAGAAGTTATTTGACTTTTTTATTTGATAGCAGCACTGTTTTGACCTAAATAAAACACCCTTCAGGGTAAAACCAATGCTGGGAAAGCGTTTAGCTCTTCTCCCTCTGGCTTCCCTTCCCCCAGCATTATTTGTTTCTGTTCCTGTACTTGTGGATTGAAATGCAAGGCACAAAGTCAGCTGGCACTGCGGCCAACAGCCCCTGGAAGCCGCAAGTCTCTGGGATTTCATGTGACTTCCAGCATCTCCTGCTGCTGTGGACAGAGCTGCCCACCTGAAGTAAGAATACAGGGAGAAAGTCACTTCTGCTCCTAAAGTCCAACAACAGCCACACCTATACCCAAGAACAAATAAGAATGCCTCTCCTCTAGCTCCCAAAGCTGGTTATAGTTATCCTGAGATGATGCACTGATGGGTAGAAAGCACAGGAATGAACAAGGAGCTCAGCTGAAGGCTGACCTGGGGATTCTAGTGCACTTTCTCACTACAGCTTCAGCCATTTCATCCAGCTGTTCACTGTTTGCCTTCCCAACATGTAGAGTTGGTTGGCATGTTCTTAAACTACATCACAGAATCATAGAATGGTTTGGGTTGGAAGGGACCTTAAAGACCACCTCGCTCCAATCCCCCTGCTGTGGGCAGGGACACCTTCCATGAGACCAGGTTGCCCCATCCAGCCTGGCCTTGAACACTTCCAGGGGTCAGGCACCCACAGCTTCTCTGGATACCCTGTTCCTCTGTATCACCATCATCAAAGAAGTCATGAGTGTTTGCCAAAGCCTCTGGATATGGGAAGACAATATACATTTCCCTGTACAAACAAAACTCATACTGGTTTTCTATTTTGACCATCTGACAGTTTTTGGCCATCAAAACATAATTCTTCAGAAAGGAAATCTAAGAAACAAACATCCAAAATAAACACATTTCAAGATAAAAGAGCTTTTTCTTCAGCTTTTATTTTTTAAAGCACCTCTCCCTGGAATTAAATATGCTAAAGGATGACTTCCTGCCAGAATCCTGTGTACTTTGGGAAGAAAAAGGTGAAGTGTTTGAGATTTTTTCCATATATTCAGCAGCCTGTAACAGAGAACACCTTATTCTTGCCCAGTTCCAACATCAAGCTACACTAGCCACTCATCACAAATATGTTAGTTTGAAAGGAGAGCTCCCAGTAGCAGCTTTCAGACAGGGGGTATGATTTTGAAAAAAATTACATTTTTTGCAGTGAAAGTAATTTGTGGCTGGCTCACAGCTCCTGGGCATCTTTGAGCTTTAATCTCTTGGCATAGTTGTACTTAAATGGCTGAACCTGGCACCTGTAAAGTGACACACAAAACCAGAAGTGAAATTACTGGCACGTGAAAAATCAGATAATGAACGAGCCCTCGTTAAAACAAACCAGCCTCCAAACTCTGGAAGATGGAAAGATTCAGATAATTCTCTTGTTACTCAGCTGTTACCCAGGAAAAACATTTACTGACTGTCTTCTGGTTAACTCCAGCTTATTCTGCATTTATTGACAAGATCTCCAAGTTGATGAACACTGGATGTGAATATGTTCCTCCATTGCTTTAACCTAACAGACATTGAAAGCAGGAGGGGATTCTGCTGGGGAGAGGGTTTCCCACTGGCTGCAGTTATGAGTCCATCTCTGAGCTGGGTGCAGAAGGCAGGGAAGAGCTCCCAGTCTTACAGCCTCTTTCTGCACACAAAATGCAAATCTCACACTTCCCCTCACCGGTTATTTCTGCCAAATAGAATATTTCACAGCCACCATTTTACTGGTATCATTTTTTCTTTCAGAACAACCAAAGGACAGTGTCTGACTCAGCCTGCAGAAAATCCAGGTGTTTATTTTCTTGAAGCTTCCCGCTCACCCAATGTTTGTGCACACACACACAGAGCTTTCCACCAAGTACAGTGAGATCGCAGGTCCATGCAGCACAGCCCTCTGCTTGCACCACTTAATGATGCTTAGCTTTGACCAGCACAATAACTGCTATCTACTTTGTTCATATTTGTGGACCCTCTTGGTACATGTGCTGCACATATTTTTGGGGTTTATTAGAAAAAGTCAGATGAAAATCCCCCTCAGCTGCACAGTGCTCTCTCAGCTGCTCATATCTGAAAGAGCTTGCACACAGCTTTCACACTAGCAAGTCCCTCTCCACTGACTGTCTAACCACAATTTTGAAAGCTGAAGAGCAATTTTCCCCAGAAATCTCAATTCTATTTTCAAGTCTGAAAACTTTTTTGGCAAACAAATCTGCTCTCTCATTCTGAATTCCAGTAGACGTGCAGGAGAGGCTGCCCAGCACAGAGGCAGAGTCATGGCTCAGGCACTGCTAAATGAGCTAACAGTCAGAGCAGTGCTTTGTTTGACTGAGATGTCATTTTTATTGCTTTGTGCTCTGACTCATTCCTGCTTTTCCCGCTCATTAAATGTTTATTCTCACAAGCACTGCTTACTCAAAAGTTTTGGCTACAATATCACTCCCTAAAAAAATAAAAATAAAAATCTGTTTGCCTTCCAGACTCCAGAAGGCTCATTGAAGTGTCCAAATGTATCATACTAGGCTCCCTCCAAAGCTGAGTTACTGAGGCTGAGCTACAGCAACTCCAGTCTACTGCACTGGCAGGGTCAGGAGAGAGACTTTAAGAACTCATTCTTTACTGTGTAAAATACAGCTGGCATACCAGCTACCACTTGCTAAGGCTCTGTGACACACAGTCCTGACACAAGGTGATTCAGGGAGTTGCCTGGAGGGACACTTGTGCATTTGCAGGGCAGCAGGGCCTTTTCATTTAGCTTACAGAGTTCCCTGGAATCATCCTTGCCCCTGGGATAGCCCTTGTTGGCATGACTGCTCCCAACACTCACTTAAGGAGTTCGTATCCTCAGCCCAACCGAGTCTTAAAACAGGATGGTATCACAGGAGCAACAAGTCAAGCACAGACAAATCCTTAGGGTGAGTTCACCTATACAAAAGCCAGATCTCAGATATAAGTGATGTTCTTAAGGCTCCATCAGTATCCGACAGAGAACCAGATGCTTGAAAAGGAGAGGTGTCTGAAGCGGGTGGGATTCATCTTCCCTAAGATTGCTCTGCTCCCTCCAATGATCAGGACAATCCTGAGACTGCTGGTTTAAGCCAGATATGTAAGGGGGGAAATGAATTCCACCTCTAGTGCAGTGATTAAGCCATTTACCAGCTCAGATCCTCTGAGCTGCTTCACTGGAACTGATTTTGGCCAAAAGAAACATCTCTGCTGTCTGAGGAGCTCGGACAAACAGCATCCATGCCTTGGCCAACACTGCTACTGCATGCAACCATTGCATTGCAACCACCAGGCTGAGCACCCACACCACAGGGGCTACACATGACCCACATTGCCTCCCTGCCTGCTGCTCTGTCCCACTTGCACAACCATGTGCTGAATGTTAGCTCAATCTTTAGCAGCTGAAGGTGTTTATGCCTCATGTCCTTCACCTGCTCAGGCAGGAAGGTCTCCTGGTCAAGCACCATCACTTGCCATGGGTTTGTACAACTCCTCACACAGCAGGGTGGCAGCCTGCTGACACAATCACAGCTTTTAAAATCTGTACTGAACTTCAGAACACACCATACGATTTTCCTCTTAAAAACTATCTGTGGTGAAATATAGACTAAAAAAACCCCAGGGCTGAAAACCTGCCCAAATACACCATTTCTATCCTATCACTTGCACAAGCTTAAAAAGAGGTCTCAATGTCACATCCAGCCACTGCCACACTGCTGCCACTCTCCCATCTGCTAACTACTGGATTTGGCAAAGGCAGCAAGAGGAAAAGTGCTGTTTTGACTCTTTGACACCTCTGAATTTCATGCAGGTAGAGTAAATCCAGGAGCAGCTTAGGGACCCTGGACACCCTGACATTAGAGGCTCAGATAACCATATTCTCATCTCTTAGACACCAGAGTAGCTCAAGTGAAACCACTACTAATGAAAAGTGGCACCAGCCAACATCTCTGGGCTCTGGAACCCAACCATGGATCCCCTTAAAGCATGAGATTGGTCCTAACGTGCTTTGGTCCAGGCAAAGTAGCTCTCTGCCAAGTGATCCTCAGGCTCAGTTTGGGAGTTAGCACGGGACAAGGACAGTTTTGCAGCAGTAGTTTGGTTGCAACCACCCTATTCTAGAGGCTGAAAGAGCTAATCATATGGAGAGCTTTGCCCTTTGCAGTTAAACCTGTTGGCTGAAACACTAGTATTGTGGTCATCTCTGCTTCTCCCAAATCTGTAACTTAGCAGAAGTGGAAGACAAGCTTTTGTTGTGCAGAATCAAACAAGTCCAGAAGCCTGCTCTCTCCAATGGCTGTCCCTTGGAGCTCACAAGAGAAGACTTTCATCAGGGACATCCCAGTGGGAAATGCAACAGACTTCTGCTTACCAGAAATGCTGTGAGCAGAGGCCACACTGAAATGCTTCTTTGTGCTTTCTCAATCCGAGGCAGGCACAGTCTTACCATCTCCTAACTAGGGACAGAGTTTTGCAAGATCTCCCCATTCCATTTCTTCCATGCAATAGGGGAACCTTTTACAATCCTGATGGTAATTGTGAAGAGAGCATACAGGTTGTTAGAGCCCCCATTGCCTGAGCCATGCCAGACTGCCCTGTGCTCCCCCAAGTGTCTCCCAGCAGTGGGAGGGCTGCAGCAAGAAACCTCAGCGATGGTACTGCCACACAAATTTACATTTAAAATCATCAGGCTCCTACCTTTACTTTTTCACCATTTATCTCCACAGTTTTAATCATAAAGTCAACCCCAATCGTGGCTCCTTGCCCTGGTGGGAAAAGTCCCTGGAAGAAAAGAAGAGTTTGATTAAGCATATTTCTGTAGCAAGACAAAGCTCTCACCGGGTGCCAATTCTCTCCCTTTTCCATCTTCAAAACTATTTCATCCCTTGTCCCCTTCCCTGGCCACTTATTTCTGTCACATTTAGAGTGTGACATTTCCCCAGCACGAAGGCTACCATAATTCCACCTCTCTGTTTTCCCTCTCTATATATCCCCAGTTGTGTAGCAAGTCATTGACTTCACAGGTAGGAAAACAGGAAAACAAAAGGAGAATACATACAAGGAAAAAAGAGAAAGGGGCTTGTGTGCTGTTGGAAGAGGCAAGAGAAGGCTGAGGACCTTCCATTCTACTTCCCAATGTATTAAAAGAGGTGTGAGCATCTGTGTGGGATGAAATGCCTTTAGCTCCTGCAACCTTGTGCCTTCCCCTCCACCACACCCATGGCACAGATGATCATCTCTGGCAGCTCTCAGCAATGGGGTCACATCTCTGCACAGCATTTCAGGAGCGAAGCACAGAGCCAGCCATCCCTGGTGCCACAACAAGGGCAAGGGACAGCGCAGTGCTCATGGTATTTGATTGCAGCACCATCAGAAAGGAGCAACAACAAACAAAACAAAACAAGAGCTTTTTGATTTCTGGTCTACCAAGTCATGTTGGTTTTGTGGCACATCCATCCCCTACAGTAGCAGCACTGCCAAAACACAAGCAACAGAAGTGGCCAGAGATTTTTGCTGTTAACCTTTTGGGGTTGACTAGCTGTATTGTCACTGGCTGTCACATGTCTTTGGAGACTGTCCAACATCACCACGGCTTTAAAACTAAAAGTAACATTGAAGGGGGAAATTGCTGACAATTCCTGGTGGAGAGTGCCATCAAAACCCTACAACCTGTGTTTTATATTGCATCATACAAATAGTCCTCTTGCCCCAGATCACAGAAGCATCATCCTTTTCCTGTTATTGTGCCACAAAAAGATTCAGAAGACACTGGACTGATAGTTCAAGGACCCAGGTTATTTATCTACTAATGACAAATAACAGGGAGAGCACTGTGCAACAAAGGATGGGGAAGAGACCAGGAGATGTTCTGGTCTTTGTAATCAGTCCAGAACACCACCAAAACAGGAGGAGTTGTCCCAGAGGCTTTCAGAGGTACCTTCCACCTTCATAGAGGAATGAGCTTTATCCAATGCAAAACCCAGAACAAGGCCAAGTGTAGCATTAGATATAGACTTGCTCCTGTGCCAGGATGTGACTATAGATGATACCTGCACCAAGACCATGAACACCAAAATGCTTTGGAGCTGCGATGCTGGCAGAGCCCTCAGTGCACAGCCACAGGCTCCATGCTCCATCCTAGTGCTGTCCCCACCCCAAAGACTCACATCCAAGAGGTAGCCAACCTTACCTGAGTAAAACGACGGACTAGGCAGGTCTTCCCCACACCGGCGTTGCCAATTAAAACAATTTTGAAGAGGAAATCATAATCTTCCATACTCATTTACGCAGCTGTGAGAGAAAGCACAACACTGTGTGAACCAAGTCAGTGGGGACACGCCCTTTTATCCCTACTGAACTTTATTACTCCAAATATTCAGAACAAAGGTCTCCTGACACACACGTGGCTCCTCAGATAAGGGAAAAGAACACTTCCCACTCTGAACTGGGGCATCCACGTAGTCAAAAATCAGCTGCTGTGAAACTTTGGCCACATTTCAGTTTGTCTGCAGTCCCACCTGGCTGCCCATAAATTAGAGATGCTGGTTTTCAGCAGTGCTCCACAAACCTGAAACACTGATTCCTAGATGTCCCAAAGGGTTTGTTTCACTTTTATCAACATTGGCTCCAAAAGACAGCATGGACTTTGCCCTGTTCGAGGGGATCACGTAAATTATTTCTTTGAGGGCAATACCCAAAAATCCCCCATGAACTCCTCCAAGAGGGCACTGGGTACACACAGAGTAGGGCTGGGGCACACACAAGGGCAGAACAAATGGGGAACTTTAATTTTAAAACAAAAGCACCCAAGGGTGCTGCCAACACTGTGACCAGAGAAGGGGGCTATAACCTTCAAGAAACGCAACAACAACAGAAGAGATTCAGCTGGAGATTTTAGACAGACAGAAAAATCCAGATCTAAGGAACCAGAAGGGCAATGTCCAAACTCAATTATGTCCAGGAGGATCCAGGTATTATACGTGGCATCAAAGACCTGTTCTTAAGACTGGTCTGGGGTAATGGCATAAAAGACATCAGTAAAGAGAGAGATTTACAAGCCATCAGTTCAGATGCCAGCTCAGGCAAAACCTAAGCATCAGTACCTAACCCATCAGTACTTATACATTAGGTAATGAATGAGGAGATAGAGTCAAAGACAGCAAGTGTAGGAGAGGGATGGGGCAGGTGGGTGGGGAACAGGAAAAAAAAAATGTGTTATGAAAGTGCTATCCTCAGTAAAGACCCAGATTGCTTAGAAGATCTTTAGAGAGCTGATGAAGGGAGCAAACACAGCCTGGGTGAAACCAGCTTCTTATGATCACGCCAAAGTCAGTGCCCTCTCCCACTGCCTCCAACGGTCCTTCCTTTGGAGGGTTCATTACCACACACCAAAAGGCTCCAGCTACAGACCTCAGTCCCACCAAACAGTTGTGACAGGCTTAGAGTCAAACAGCCAGAGAATACAAGATAGAACTGAGGCAGTCTGGATCTGCCTGGCAGGGCACATGGAAACAGCTCTCCAAGCACCACTTAGAGTCTGATGGACCTGAAGGCAAAAGAGGTGGAAGACTGACTCAGCTGCTTCACATCTATGTGGCCCTTGACCTTTCCAACAGCCTAAAGAAAGGGTAACCACGCCAATTAGTGACTAATGAGCTGCATCACATCAGCAGATGGTTAGCAGGAACACACTGAGTCACTATACAGACATGTCACTTTGTCTGGGCCAGCAAAGTGCCACTAAACAGCAGCTGCTGGAGGTGTTCTGAGGATGCTTTAACCTCACTTTGCTCTATCACGTTAAGACCTTCCTATCTCTTAGTACAGGGAAAAAGTGGGACCTTAAATAATCTGAAAAAGTGCCTTTTTTTATTTTCTGGGACTCTTGTTTTGTGTAATTGCTTCATATCTCCATGACTGTCTTTCCCCGAGTGGGACTGGATAAAAACAGCAGCATTAAAAACATGTTGACAGTGCTCTTACAATGAAGGTTAAATGTTAATATAAGGTTTCAAGATTTCACACTAGGAAACATGTAGAAAAATGTGATCATCCGCTAAAAGCTATTTCAAGACTAACGATATTCACTCAGCACTGCATAATTATTCCTGGGATTCTTCATACCCCAGAGGGTATGCTCCCCCCAGAGAGATTTCAGTTCCATTACTTGTACCCTAAACAATCCAAAATTAAAATTTTTCTTCTTACAAAGCTTAAAAATAAACTTCCTCTGCAGATCTTTGAGCTCAGAAATGCTAAATGGCTCAGAAATACCCTAGAGTTATGTCTGATCCCCTTCATTAGGCTCTAGGACTAATCATATGTGATAATGACCCCAAACGGGAACTGAAAAATGAGCCAAGACCATAAAACAAACCATGCAATAATGAGATTAAATGCCAGAACTGAAGAGATACAAGAAGTGGGGGCATGGGGAGGGAGAAAGCAAAGGAAGCGGCAAGGGAGAGTGAGAAGTGATTTGGGCAGGTGAGGTTGACCATTGCTGCCCTCTCACCCAAACTGGTGTTTCTCCCTCTGAGTGTACATACGGTACTCCAGCACACTGTCAGTGCTGGACACAAACATTGCATCAGTGACTTTACACAAGCCTCTCCTCCTGCACCCTGAGCCTTTCAGCCAAGTGACCTTTGCTGCTGACTCTGCTCATGCTACCCTCCCTCTCCCCAGAGAAGATGTGTCTCAACCTCTGCCCCGCTCGGGAATGTGCATCTCAGCAATACAGCAGCACACTTTGAATTATGCTTGAAAAAAAAACAAAACAGCGTGGAGCACAACTTGCACAACTTTTCTATTTGGTTTTCTTTGGGGTTTTCTTTTGGTGTGGGTTCCCCACCCCCACCTTTTCTTGTATTTGCAGGCACAGGGCTCTGCCTCACATCTCTGTGGTGGTTTAAAGTGTTCGGGATGCAGCTGCCTGTCCCACCCCTTGGCAGAGACAAGACCCTGCAGAGAGGGCAGAGGATGGAATGCCAGTCCATGCCTCAGCTATCCTTCACCACATTCATTTAAATCACAAACAGGGCTGGCTACAGCACAGACAAATGCCCTACCACGAGATGCAGCAGGAGTAGAGCCCGAGGCTCACAGCAGGGCAGAAAATTTGGGTTCACAGCTGTTTTTCCCAGAGGCAGTTTACACAGCTCACATCCCAACTGCTGCCATGGGCTGTTCCCACCAGCCTCGCAGGGGCTCAGCTTTGCAGGGTTTTATTTCATTTATGTTGTTGCTCTGCTCCACTTCATCACCCAACCCCCCCCCCCCACAGTCATTCTGAGGAGAGGTAGAGGCCAGGAGCAGTAAATTGAGGAACAGAGACCACCCGGAGAGGTGACCCAGCACTGGGAATACAGCTGAAGGACAGCAGGATGTGTTTCAGATTTAATTTGTTTTCATAGAATCATTAATGTTGGAAAATACCTCTAAGATTGAGTCCAGCACTGCAAAGTCTACCAGTAAACCTATTTCCCTAAGTAACACATATGCATGTTTTTGAACACTTCCAGGGATGGTGACACTATTGCTTCCCTGGGCAGCCTGCTCCAGTGCCTGATCACCCTTTTAGTGAAGAAATTTTTCCTAATGCCCAATCTAAATCTCCCCTGAAACAACCTAAGGATGTTTCCTCTCATCCTATCATTTGTTATTTGGGAGAAGGGGTGAACTCCCACTTCACTACAATCTCCTTTCAGATAATTGCAGAGTGAGAAGGTCTCCCCTGAGCTTCCTTTTCTCCAGGCTAAACATCCCCAGCTCTCTCAGGGGCTCCTCACAGGACTTGTGCTTCAGATCCTTCACCAGCATCATTGCCCTTCTCAGGACATGCACCAGTATCTCAATGTTTTTGCATTTGTGCGAGACAGTGCAATAAATGCTCTTGGTATTTTTCAGTTATTAATTCCAGTTCAACAAAAGGACTGCAAGATCCACCCAAAACAAAAGCACAGGGCAAGGGACTTTCACCTCCCTTTCCCCCTACTCAAGCTCATGCAAACAAGCTCCATCTCCCACGGAAACATCTGAAAAAGGAATGCAGAAGTTGTGATCTGCTTTCCCCATACAGTGAGCACTGCTGCAAAGGCAGATGCTCACCAGTCCTTCCCAGTTCTCCCAGTTTCCTGTTAGAAACACTCCCATAGCCTGGTCAGCAAGACTTGCTGCTGGTTTACCCGGCTGTGGGCTGTTCACTGCCTGTATATGTAGGACAGCAGTACATCTGAGGGAGGAGAAAGACACACTCCCTTCTGCTTCTTATGTTCACCATAAGCCACAATGCAAGGAGTTTATCCACAGTAAATACATGCTTCAGGGAATGAGATACCCAGGTACATTTCAGTTTATTCCTTTACATGATGTCCTCTACCCATTTGCTCCATTTACTTCTTAATTCTGCCTGCTCCACTTTGATTTTTTTTGACAGTGTTTTTCACTGGAACCAAGGTTTTCCTTTTTGCAGTGTTTTTTCACCCATTAGTTTCAATAGTCACAGAGGGTCCCTCTTCATTCCCGACTTGCTTTGATGATGCCATGCTCAGCCTCTTCGGCTACCAACTAAGTGGCAGAAACATAATGCAGAGGTTCTAAAACTACCTGGAGATGTGAATGAATTTGGAGTGATCAAATTCTCCTTCAAGTGGATGAAATCACTACTCTGCCTGTCCCTCATCAGCTTTTACAACAGTGCCAGTGTTCACACAAACAACCACCAGATATTAGTGACTTTTTCAGCTGATAAAGAAAACTCTGGCACTTTTCTCTTGACTCCTTTGCTCATGATTTCCACCTCCAGGTATAATCAGAGAAGGTCTATAATGATGATTTTACCCCAACTGTTTTTGCTCATGAAGCCAAAGGTAGAGTGGAATACTTCAAAAGAACAAACCCTTCTCAGTCAACTGCAAGATGTGCCAAGCTCTGCTTGTCTTTTAACCTCCCCAAAGATTTCTCCACATTGAGAGATAAAGACCGAAACTATATCAAACCAGAAATGCCAATAATTTGCATCTCAGCTTAATCCCACCTCAAATCCCCCTTATAACCTACTAGTTCAATTAGAGAGAAGGATCTGCAGCCTCCTCCACCTGCTGGAACTAACCAGTAGGTCGGGGTAGATTTTAATGTATTCACACAGTTCTTAATAAGCAAGTATTTTCTGTTCATCATCCAACAGCTGTAAACAAAATCTACCTAAATATCTCAAGTTCAAACAGCAGCAGTTGTGTATACAGATATTACATTGATTGCACATGCCATATGAACCACAAAATTCAAAGCTAAGGCTAATATTTCAAACAGAAAATTTTTCCTCACAGGCCAGAAAATTGCAGGGAATTCAGGTCTGGACATGCTGCTGCATTATGTAACTGAGGATAAAATACTTTCATTTCCAAAGCACCTGCCAACCCAAGCAGGCTTCTGCACTTGGCAAGTATGAGCTAAGCTCATGCCCCTCTGCAAACAAGCAGCCTGAATTTCCCTTTGTTTCCTTGCCCACCTTACCACCTTACTCACTCCTGATCTCCACAATATTTAATTTCCCTTCCATTCACACTATAAAAATTAAGATAATTCCCAAGAAAGCCTGGGTAACCCACGACTCTCAGTTGCTAGTGGCAAAGTCACAAGCACATGGGATCCATGCTCTTAGCTTGGTGTGACCTTAAAGTTCCAGGAATGTCTTTTCCAGAATCCAGGGAGAAGGATTTATTGTAGACACTCATGGTTGCAGAACCCAGCATTTCTCAGCTCCTCCTATCACACTTGCTGTTGCATGTAAGCTAAATCCAGTTGCCTGTGCACTGGCAACCCTAAACATGCCGAGGATGGTCCCTCATGGGAAGGGAGAAGGTCCCAGTAGTGCTCAATACATTTATCCAACACTTCCAGGAGGCATCAAGCAACTACGCAGAGTGCAGGGAGGCATGGGGCTTCCCCATGCACAGCAGAGCCAGCAGCACTGGCTGATCAGCTGCCAGTCACTCAAAAGCCTAGACACATTTTAAAAAAGTGCAAATTGCATCCAAACCTTCCATCTGGAAAAAGGAGTACATTATGAAACCTCAGCCCTACCCTATATGGAGAGATTGCTGCTCCTCAACCCTTTGCTCAGGATGTTTCTCCTACAGAAACCAAACAAGCTGAGTAGGTACAAGTTCTCACACAGAGGTGTGTTTTATCTCACAGGTATATTTCTATAAATAACAGAAAAGCTGAAGCTGAGAGATTTTAGATCAATGACTGCACAGAGCACACAGCCCTTCCCCTTACCTCTTTTGTGATCAAGAGAAAACTTGCAGCTCACTGGACTGCTCTGCATTAGTTGGCCTCCAGGAGCTTGTGCAAGCCCTACAGAGGAACCCACTGGCCAGCAATTGCAGGTGCTTCACCACAGAACAAGCAGGTAAATCCAGCACCAGTATCATCCCAAAGAAGAGCCTGGAGCTGGAGCTCCAGAGAGCAGGATGCTCTGCTATGATGCTGACACTTAACACAAGATGCCCCACCCTTATCCCAGCCCACATCTGGACACCAACTCTCTTGACTTGTGGAAAAAACTGCCTGCAGACTGCCCTCTTCATCTGCCTTCTTTGCTTAATGGTAGAGGTTACAGATCTCACATTCAGGAGTAATCTTTGGATTTTCACATATTCCTGGCATCCCCTGATGGTGAAAAGGCTTTCTGTCCATCTCTGGCTGAAGTCTTCTGAGAGGCTTTGCTAGTACTGGTGTCCAGAGCATTAATACACATCATGAATCCTTTATGGCTGTATGGTGGATGGATGGGTGGTGTTTGCATTGGACACATCCTTGAAGATGTCAGTGCCATGAAAGGCTCTTCATGAGAGACCAGACAAGTCACAGCCTGCCTGGTCCAGTGTCCTCATTTAATTTTCCCACCTCTTGGAGGGGGAAGAGAGACTCAGTGACATTTATGCAGTGTAGGGAATGCCTATGAAAGTGCTAAATATCACATGCAGACAGCAAGTCATGTTTCATCGAATACATCTGAGGATTCAAATGTTAATCGATGATGATTCTCTTTGCACAAATAAATAAACTAATTAAAAAAAATTAAATTTCTTCAGGATTAAAATAACTGCTGACACGCACAGTCACAAAGCCTCAACAGTGTCTGACCAAACCACACACCAGCACAGCCACAGGATACACACCACCACCACCAGAAAATTAGTTCCAAGCACAAGAACAGCCTCACACTCCGTTTATTGTCAGAGTCCGGATTTTTGACTGCAGAAAGGTTCATGCAACCCTAACACATGCTTTTATAAACATCTTTTAAGGCATGCCTGGAGATGGAGACAATACTGCATGCTCAAAACAACACTCCATGGGTCTTGGCTGTGTTTTAGCACATCACACAACCAGCAAGCTGTGTGCTCTGCAGCAACACATTTTTGTGTGTTGAAGCAGTTACAGATTCAGCCAGCACAGCAGACGGGCTGACTTCCAAGTGTGGAAAACTGCATTGCCAAAAATCCAGCCAAAAAATGCTGTTTTATCCACTCTAAAACAACAGCCTCTTCCCAAAGGGGGAGAAAAATCCAACAAATTATTTTTTAAACTACAACCAAGCGATAACTGAAACATGTCTTGCATGGAAAAAGCCAGAAAAGCTGCCTAAATACAGCTCTGTACAATGAGAAATAAAACTCCCACACAATGACCTGACCAACTAAAATGGAGAAACCCAACTTGCAGGGAAGCAAAACTGGCGGAGAAACAACTGATTCTTGGTCTAGAAGAAAGGTTTGTGCATGTCAAATGGGTAAAAAGCAAAGAGTCTCCTGCTGCATTAGTTTTCTGGACTAGTATGGGTTTCAGGGGCATCCTGGCCATACAGAGAGAAGCTATGACACAGGGTGACAGGGCTCTGCTGAAACACTTGCAAGATTTGACACTGACACCACCATTTTTGAAAATGTACAAGAAAAGCTATCATAACTAAAAAATTTTCATAAAGTATTTACAAGAACATCGTGACTCAAACGAGGCTGCAAATGCAGAAGAAATTACAAGTGTAACCATGCCATTAACCAATGGCATAAGAAGGATAAAGGTATTGTGAAATATGAATATGTGCATTAGATACTCTGGGTTACAGAAGTATATCCAAAAAAGTTTTTGAGTTGTAACTACAGTGACATGTATTACTCTGTTGACCATTTTGGTTTGATTGTGTCAGAGAATGTGCTACGAACAAACTAAAAAAAAAAAAAATATAATAAGGTTTTGTTTCATAAGAATTATTTTTAATTGAAAAAATAAGCCATTATTTCCACCTCTTCGTTTCTGCTTAAGCAAGCTTGTGATTTACTGGGATCTACATCACTTCTCCATCAAACCTTGTAGAAGTAATATGTAATTAAACCTCATCTAGTCTCACTTTCAGGTGTCTGAGATCAGGACTGTGCTTGGCACCCCACAGCTTGAGCTGTGGGGTTCATGAGGCTCCTCTGCCATGCCACTGGTGAAAGCCACGCTGTGCCAACTTAACAGTATCCTGAAGTAGCAATCAGAAAAGATAAAAAAGCTAATTAATAGGTTAAAATGAGAGGTTGCTCAGAATGAACAACAGGGTCAAAATAAAACAACAACAACACAAAAAAAACCCCAAAACAAACAACAACAACAAAAAAAAAGTCCCATTTTTGGCTCAGGACAGATATATAATACATAAAGCCTAAATATAAAATATACAATTATTGCCAAAATACATTTTTATATATTAATAAGCAATTACATATGTTCTTTGCTATATTATAAATAGATAATTAAAATGTTATAATAAATTAGCAGTAACAGCAGCAGAGGAAGAGGCAATAAGCAAGACAAAAATCACAGAACCATGCAATACTCTGAGTTGGAAGAAACCTATAAAGACCATCTCAAAGTGTTCAAGGCCAGGTTGGATGGAGCTTTGAGCAACCTGATCTAGTGGAAGGTTAGCTGCCCATGACAGCAGGGTTGGAACCAGATAATTTTTGAGGTTCCTTCCAACCCAAGCCATTCTGTGATTCTCTCATTT
>VXBX01002901.1:308394-332915 GCA_013400415.1 Scytalopus superciliaris
AAGGATAAAGGTATTGTGAAATATGAATATGTGCATTAGATACTCTGGGTTACAGAAGTATATCCAAAAAAGTTTTTGAGTTGTAACTACAGTGACATGTATTACTCTGTTGACCATTTTGGTTTGATTGTGTCAGAGAATGTGCTACGAACAAACTAAAAAAAAAAAAATATAATAAGGTTTTGTTTCATAAGAATTATTTTTAATTGAAAAAATAAGCCATTATTTCCACCTCTTCGTTTCTGCTTAAGCAAGCTTGTGATTTACTGGGATCTACATCACTTCTCCATCAAACCTTGTAGAAGTAATATGTAATTAAACCTCATCTAGTCTCACTTTCAGGTGTCTGAGATCAGGACTGTGCTTGGCACCCCACAGCTTGGGCTGTGGGGTTCATGAGGCTCCTCTGCCATGCCACTGGTGAAAGCCACGCTGTGCCAACTTAACAGTATCCTGAAGTAGCAATCAGAAAAGATAAAAAAGCTAATTAATAGGTTAAAATGAGAGGTTGCTCAGAATGAACAACAGGGTCAAAATAAAACAACAACAACACAAAAAAAACCCCAAAACAAACAACAACAACAAAAAAAAAGTCCCATTTTTGGCTCAGGACAGATATATAATACATAAAGCCTAAATATAAAATATACAATTATTGCCAAAATACATTTTTATATATTAATAAGCAATTACATATGTTCTTTGCTATATTATAAATAGATAATTAAAATGTTATAATAAATTAGCAGTAACAGCAGCAGAGGAAGAGGCAATAAGCAAGACAAAAATCACAGAACCATGCAATACTCTGGGTTGGAAGAAACCTATAAAGACCATCTCAAAGTGTTCAAGGCCAGGTTGGATGGAGCTTTGAGCAACCTGATCTAGTGGAAGGTTAGCTGCCCATGACAGCAGGGTTGGAACCAGATAATTTTTGAGGTTCCTTCCAACCCAAGCCATTCTGTGATTCTCTCATTTCACTTAGAGGAGCTCAACCCCTAAATAGCACCTCTCATATATTTTATGTCACAGCCTGAAGTGCAGTGAAGCAGCCTCCTCAAGACTATTGCTTAAAGGAGTGTTCTCCAAGAACAAGCCGAAAATTACTAGGGCAATTATTTGCACAGGTGTCCCACCTTTAGTCAGCTATTTGCATTTGGGTTATGTGGGGCAGCATCTTCCTGGCAACTCAAGAAGAAGGCTGGCATTTCCAGGCAAAACTTCCAGGCATGCCTCCTAATTCATGGGCACAGCCTATTACTACAGAGTAGGATTGTTAAGAGAAAAGAGTTCTGTGTTGTGGTGATTTTTCAACTTCCGTGAGGAAATAAAGGAATGACCCTGTGTTTCAGCTGGAGGCTGCCTTTCCACAGACACACATGCAACATTTGCCAGTACACGGGAGCTGTGCATCACATCTGCACCACCACAACAGGAAAGGTGGCACATTTGCAATTCAGAAGGACTTTTGCCTCTGCTACATCTTTTAAAGGAAGATTTCTCCCCCACAAGTAATTCAATTTTTGAACACGCAGTGATGGAGGAATAAAATAGAGTTGAGTGTTGTTAAGGTGGCAGAGGGAATGTAATAGCATTGGCTATTTAAATCCTAACAGGGAAGGAGATAGAGAAGGTGCTGGAGCAGCTGAGGGCAGTTCAGAGAAGCTCAACTTCCAGGTCCCCATTCCCTCCAAAGACAAGGCAGAAATCCCAAACTATGGGGCCTTGACTGCCACTAAAATCAAGTTTGGGGTAATGGGTTCTAAGTTATTCCTAAGCTGATTATTGCCCCAGTGCTACCCAGTTTATCACTTCCTATTTCCAGACAGGAAGCACATTTTACCTGTAACATTCATGCACCCAAGCATACATGCTGCAGCTTCCCAATGGAATTGCACCACCAATGCAAGCATTGTACCCTCTAACAAGCTTTCCCCTCTAAAAAATGGTCTCATCTGATGGAACCTCCTCAGCTGGTGTCAACCATCCCATCCAGCAAGTGGCTGAGCTGGCAGGGAATATTCTCTGCATTTCTGCAAAGAAACACTGCAGTAAAGATTTAACTGTGGGTATCTGCCAGAGCAGCAGATGTTTCACGAAAACAAATGGTTCAGAGAGGGAAAAAAGTAGAAACAGTAGAGACCTGGGCGTAGCTTCAGGGCTGGTTTAAGCTGATGCCTCCAAAGGGAAGGTTCCCAGCCCTGCCTGCACCCAACCAGCTGCAGGAGAGACCCAATCCAGATGGGAAAAAAAATTGAGGGTGGGACAGCAGAATTAGATTTTTACAGTGTAGTCACAGAATTTAATTTTGTAAAGAAGTATGTTTACTATCTTTAGCATCTCTTCAATGGTAATTTCATATCATGGCTCCTGGGTAAGATTTTTATAAGGATATCTCAGGTCTCTTCAGAAAGTAAGGAACGATACTCATATTCTGATTAAACTTTAGCTCACATGCTAACACAGCCTATTTTCAGGTCCCCTTGTAGTTTCAGGCGGTTATAGAACTTTTTATTTGTCCTAAACCACAGCAAAAGTACAGTTATTCCTCTAGGACAGCTATCTGCTGTTAAAAAAGCTCATCTCTCTTTGGGCCTTCTGCAATTCAATACACTGCATGGGTTAAATTTGGCACTGAAACAAATCCTGAAACACAAAAAAGCAGCTCTTTAATGGAAGCTTTCTGCTCTAGGTCTCCTACCACTGCAGGGACATTACTCAGACAACTTACCTAAAAGACCAAAATCTGAAAAACTAATTTTAAAAAATGTGTTCCAAAAATGTCTTTGAGATTTATTGGTTAGAGCTGATGAAGGAAATGGTACCTTGAGGACTAAGCAGACAGGGCCCCACAAAACCAAGCACTGCATGTGCATGCACACACATACATTAAAAGACAGCATTGGTCACAGCAGCTTTCTAGCTCAAATAAATCATGTCTTCAACTCTGCACATCTCCACTCCCAGCTCAGCTACTCCCCATCTCCAGCCACATGGGTTAACAAATTATTGCAGATAAAGATTTGCATTTGGAGAGGTGAAGGCGTGACTGCAGATTATGCAGCACCAGTGTTCATCGTTATGATGTTGTCAATGATCAACAACCCTATGACACAGCCCAAGACCTCCTGAAGCATGGTGCTTTTGCTTAAAAACATGTTCCCATCACAATTTCTCAGGGCTTTTTCAGTATAGACACTGCTGTATTATAGATAAAAGCACATAAAAATACAGAGATTTTCCTGTACTACTACTAATCTCCTGGCAGCAGACTAGTGAAGTTTGGACCTCTTGGGGACCAAGATTAGGAAGCAGATATTTATTTTCTCTTGTTTACTTAAAGCAAGCAGTAGCCAGTCTTCACAGACACTGATGTCAACATGACATGTGCAGCCTGGGCAGTGCTGTCACTGGAACAGGAACCTTCACACTCACAACTGCACAGTCATGGGGGCACGACTTGGCACATCAGCACTGTGTTTGTGACCATCTATTTTTATTCCTTAGCAACAGAGCAGCTTTTGGGGTTGGGCTTTGAGTTTGGGTTTGTGGGGGTTTTTCTGTGTTGAATCTATATTTGGCACCCTGGGGAAATTCCTGAGCAGAAGACAGCAATTTTTAAAAGAGAGGATAAATGCTGGCACTCAAGCTTTGCTGACAGCAACACCACCCTCCGGCTCTTTGTCAGTGTGAAGTGCTCAGACTTGAAACCAAGGGAAAACCTTACAGGGACCAGGCATCAAGAGTCACAGCCATTACACTTTCTGCCTTTGCAAAACCCTGCCCTGGCAGAAGAACAGGAAAAGATTTATTGGCTTGAAGTCTCTAAGCCATCTGTATCATGTGTAAACCAACATCTCCAAGGCTCTGAACCTCATCACTGTTCAGCAGCACTGATAGGTCCCAGGACAGTTTTTGTCCTGTGGGAGACAGGACCACTCAGCAATACCAGTCTCAAAGAGGAAGGGGGGGAGGGGGCAAGGGGAGAAGACATTAGTACAGTACAGCAATTCTGAACTGAGATACTGTCCTTACCATAAATCATGGCAATATCAATATCCCTCAGCTCTCTACAGCTCTCAAGCAAACATGCAAATTAAATCCTGACTAATCTACATGAGAAAAACAAATAACACCTGATGTTTCCTAACTCTGTTAGCAATATTGCTTTAAAAAAAATTTAAAGAAAAGATTTAATCATAGGAATATACATGGATATCACGTGGCTTGGCAGTTTCATCGGTTGTCATGGCAAATGAAAATCCCTGATTCTCCAACTTGTGTGTTTTAGAGGAAAGGAGACAACAAAAATGCCCTTTTTTATGACTAGAAAGGAATGTTTTCCTAATAATCACTCATGAACCCACTGCACACTATATATAAACAGCTGCTCCTTCTCAGGGAAAATGTTTGCTGTTTCTTACTGAGCAACTCTTGGGGATCCAGACAATTCAGCCCCTGCAGACATTCAGGCGCGGGTAATGAGAACCATGTGCTCTTACATGTGGTGACTTCTTGCCTGCCAAAGGGAGCCTGAGCTAGCTGCAAGGGGGGTCTCAGCTCCATGCTGGCTCTGCCATCAGCTCCCAGGGGAGGCTGCCAGCACAGCATGGCCAGGAGAACCTGGCAGCAGCATGAGTCCCCTTCCCTGCTCCCACACGCAGCATCACCGTGCCATTTCTTGCCACGTGTCCAAACAATGGGTGTGTTCTCCTGTGTTCTCAAAGCAAGCCAAAACCAGCAATATTTGTGAGTTCTAATCTGCCAGACAGGTAACAGGAGCAAAGACACCCTAGTGTTCACTCCAACCCAGGCAATCCAAAGCACTTTGCCTGCATGACCAGCACCATACACTTTTCATTACAATAGATTTTCTAAATATAGGTGGGAGATAACTTGGCTGTAACTTCAAGAGCAGGTCCCCAGAGAGCCTGCTCCTTCCAGCCACACTGCCTTTTGTTTTTGGCTGCATTCTTAAAAATCCGGGAAGTTGAGGATATTCATGCAGCAGATTTACATCACTCATTTCACCACCAGGTCTTCGTTCATTCTCTAGTCCTTCCCCTCCTGCAAATCTCTTTCCACTCCCGGGCTTCAGTGCCAGACCTTTTGTCTAGAAGAAACAGCAGGACCCTAAGGAATAATGCTTATTGCACAATGTTATAAGTGATGCTCCTCTGTGGGTTAGGTTTATTCTGGCAGCCCCCTCCACCATGATTGCTTGGGGGGGACCAGAAGTTGCACAACCCCAGAAGTGCGGCTGGCTGGAAAGCAGCCCCTTGTGTAATGAAAGCTACAAGCTCCTTCCCTTCCCCAAGAAGCAGCTGTGTATCAAACTGCACCACTGCACTCTAACACTGGTGTGTATGTACACTAAGGGCCACATCCTACAAAGTCCCTGACCTCAATGCACTTGCACTGCAGAGCCCGCATTGTGACAGCAAACTCAACCACGCTCCTCCCCAAACTTCATCCACAAAACTAACCCACAATCAGGAATGCTCAAGCAAATTAGCTAAAGGCAAAGGGATAACACAAGGATAACTAATTTGGATCCTTTATCTTTTGCATATGAAGCAGAAGGAAGGAGATCCATCATCTTTCTCGTTGGCCAGGCTGCAGGAATGCGGGAGAGACACCTACTTTCTCATTTTCAGCCTGCACATACCAAAAGGAGGTCACTTTGTATCGAGTACGAGATAAATACATTTCTATAATAACTTTTCAGCTGCAACACTGTGAATTGTATCACAAGCCTCACACATTAACCCTTTCCCACACCACAAAGATGAAACCCTGAGGCTGCTGAAGTTACTGGCAATGCAATCACAACCCCTCTGACAAAGGAACTCGCGGCTCTTTCACTCAGGTAATAAGTCAAATACACAAACCCCAGGATTTTTCCATGGAGGACTCCTACCACAGTACCTTCTCAGCACACTGGTCCAGCAGCATCCCCTCCCTGCCAGGGTTGCTGGCTTGCACACTCAGTCCTCCAGTGGTTTAGAGTCTAGAGTATTTCTGGATTGCTGTGCACATGGGCGGATGCAGGAGGGATGGGCAAGGGAGAAAGCAAGCACGAGCCAAAAGAGAATTAAAAGGTAGGCTGAGAAAAGAAAACAGACAGAAAACCAAACCCAAGCCAGAATAATTATTCTGAGGTATTACTGCAGTGGGCTGGCACTGTTGGACACCACAGTTTTACTACTTTAAGTTGAAGGGATGCAACAGAGCAAATATTTTTCATCCCAACTAGGAGATTTAGTCTTAAGGTTAATGCCAGCTGGTTACACTTAGGTGTTCAAGATCTTGAGACACAGTCCTGGAAGAAAAGTGTTTCAGTCACAAAAGAGACTACATTACCAGGTTCTTAAATACATATATGCTTATGCATTTTTCTTTAGGACAGTTTGTTGAAGGAAATGGTACAAACCAGACAGACTGTGGTTACAGAAATAAGGTGCATCTCACATTTCTTCATTCCTTGCATATTCCCAATTTTGCACAAAACTATTTGAACTAGCACCATTTGTTTTTTAACAAAATGTGCAGTTTACCCAAAAACACTACTTGTAATTCAAAACTCAACATAAGGCATTTTCATTTAGTAAAATACAGAATTCCCTCTTCATGTTTCAGCTTGCCATTTATCCCAGGTGCAAGCATCCTCCATCCAGTATAGAGCAATGTACCAACAGCTTCTAATCACACAGCAAATTGTCAGTAGTTATAAAGAGATAATCATGTTAAACAGTGCCACTCTAAAGCAAAGACAAGACTTCTGTAAAAGTCCTATATTTATTTCTAGTCCTTCCTGTATGTCTGTCTATGTGATATGTGATTGAAATTGGATATCCAAGACTGCACCATAAATCAGAGAACAGAATTTATTTTACTTTTTTGGGGAGTGCATATTTATCCTCTTAACAAGGAAAAGAGGTGAAAACCAAGACCAGAAGACAGAATATAAGAAGATTTTTGGCTCTGCTGTTGGTAGCTTGCAGGACAGCTTCTATATGGCACTTGAGATTCTATTCTTTCCTATACAACAGTCATTAGCCTTGCCCTGAAGTGGCACTGCAATCCCAAATCCACCCATCCTGCAAGGAACTTGTACAGAAGCATTATCTTAAATCTTAACTTTAAAAGCAGATTTATAAAAAGTCGCTGGTTTTCTCTCTGAAAACAGAGGGTTTGCAATTACTTGCACAATGTTACTGCAGTCAGGTAACTCCAGCAAAAAGACATGAATTCCAGTTTTGAACCACCTTTTCAAACTAATCCGTTCTCCAACCTGTTTAGCTTCTCTTCGGTGGAAAAGAAAACTTCACTCTTAATGTGCACTGTTGCTCTCTTGTAGCATAAGCACCTCAGTGTCTCTGCAATAGTCATGTGCAGAACAACTTAAACTAAGCCAACTTGAACAACTGGATACACATAGGATAAAAACCAAAACAGAAGCTGCTGTGGTGGTAAAGAATCCAGGCAGGGTAACAAAGCTGTAAAACTGCCTTCATCTGGACTGGGGTGTTTGCTTAGCTGGCAATACTCTGACTTGCTACAGATGATGGCAAAAGGAAACAAATAATAGCTGTAAAGATCTATGTTTAAATGGGGGAGGGGGGGAGATGATATAAAGAAACTGTGAGGCACTTTCAGGGTAAGATTATAATGGAAGAAATAAAATTTATAGACTGAAAAGGCAGGGAAAACTGGAAGAACAGAAGAATATGGGATCAATCTGGGATAAGGATGTCTAGGCAGATGCTGCTGGAGCACCAAGGCATGAGCCCAGTCAGCTGCACTCCCTCCGGAGAGGAGCATCCCTACGCAGCACAATGAAAAATGCTGCTCAGAGGGGAAGACAGGAAGAACAAACTGGCAAAAAATGATTCCTAACCTTGGAATGACACCTGCCAGCTACCCACAGAGATAAACTCAAAAGCCCACAGGCTTACCTCTGCTTAAAGTTAGAAAACCCTTCATTTGTAAAATTGCAGAGGAGATGCATATTCTGGCAAGACTGAGCTGGATCTGGGAATCTGAATTCAAACCCTGAGCACAAATCAGGTTTCAGTGCAAACCTCAGTGCCAGCCTGAATAACCAGTCACTACAGTCCCAGCTAACACATCCATCTGTAACAGAACATGCATTTGTAAGTCACAAATAGGTTTTTGGTTCACTGACAAAAGCAGAAAACAAGCCAAGACAATCAGAAAAATACTAGGTATTAAAGGTTAAGTATCCCATTTGTGGTGCAATGCAAGTGGACAGGTTTAAGTATTGTTTTGGCATAGAAATGTAGGTTGGCTTGTGGCAAAGAAAAGTGCTCCACATCCAAAAGAAGTCTGTGAAGCCTTTGGAGTGAAGAACTTCACCTCCAGCGAAGAAATACAAGTTTTCACTGTGGGCTCACTAATCCAACGCTTTGGTTCACAGCTCTATTGCAGCTGCTCTGCAGTAGCCTCACACACTGCCCAGGGTTACAGCAGGCAGCTCCAAGTGCTCACTTAAATTGATTTGAGTTTCTTTTCTTGGCAACTAATAACTTCTTTTCCTCTCTCCCACAAGAGTGGGCAAGCACCAAGCAAAACTTCCCAGGTACAATACAAGAGTTTCAGATAATGAGGGTCACATGGAAAGCATGGCACTTGCATTTTTTTGTGCATTTATTACATCAGTCATTGAAGACAGTGTGTGCTCTTTAGAGCAGGTCTGTCCTCCCATGTCTGCCCCAAGACAGCAAAATAAGGTTTGAACATGGTCACAAACATCATCCCCTTCACCCTCAACACACATACACTCTTGGACAGATCCAGAACCTGGCTGTGATAAGCATGTAGGGATTAGGAAGCCATGATTAAATACACAATAGAGAGTGAAGTTAAATTATTCCTTCATCATGCCCTTACAGCAATCAACACTTTGAACATGAAACTAACTCAAACAATAGCTGGGTTATTCAAGAACACCAGAAGTTACAGACCCTACATATGTGGCCCCTCTGCTTTGCACCCTTCTTAGACTGTTCTCATCCCACTTTTTATTTGCTACTTGTTGGTACCTCAGTGTGCACAGTATAAGTTTTCTTTATACCAGGTTGTACAGAAGGTTGTATGGACTCCAACAACATAAATGACAGTTACGCTTTGAGAGAACATATTACAATTTTTTTTGGGTCTATCACATTGAAAGCAGCCTGTGGCATTTTTTTAAAGGTTGGAGTTACAACTTGAATGCTTTGCTCCATATTTAACTATTGCACACTTTCCACCACATGCATGCCCATTTGAACATCCTTTCAATTTTAAAAGGAGAACAAGCTGTGCATAAACAGTATGTACATTTTCCCCCTTTGTTCATCATTAAGAGTAACTTCAAGTCTGTATCATGATGACACTTGAATTCAGGGCAGGCTCATGGCCAGACTGTACTCTGCTATAGAAAAATCACTTACTAAGCATTATTGTCAATCTCTGAGCACTCTGTGCACACAAGCAAGATGGGAAAAAAGTAAGAGACTAGTGACTTGCCCAAGGACAGAAATTTGGGGGTAGCCCCCACGGAAACCAGACCTAAGCCTTAAACTCTCTTTGTTGGACTATTTTATCTCTCCAGCCTCCTTCCTTACTGATGCCCCCAACTCTGTTTCACTGTCCTTTACTATCACTGACGATTATCTTTTCATTCCGCACTCCCAATTCGGCCTTCCTCTGCCCTGGTATCATGCTATGTGCATTTCTGTCTTTGCCAAGAAAGTGCTGAGGTTAGCTCAGTTGATTAGAGTATGGTGGTAATAACATCAGGGTTGTAGATTTGATCCCCATATGGGCCATTCACTTAAGAGTCGAACTTGATGATCCTTGGGGATCCCTTGCAACTCAGAATATTCTGTGATTCTGGCTCAACTATATCAAAAGGTGTAATAGGGCTGTTATTTTTCTCATGGAACTATTTTTGGGCTGTATTCAGGAAACTTCCCCTTTTAATGAATAAGTTGTGTAAAAGCCAGAGCTACCAAAATAGAGAAGATAATTCTTTTTTCTAGCTTCTCCTCCCACTCACTCCCAGGCTCTGGAGGACAGGTCACCCATGATGGCAGAGCCTTTCCTGGGGGTCCTTACCACATCCCCATGCAGACAGGCCACATCCCACTGCTCTGCAACTGCCCAAATTCTCTCATCCATTAATGCTTTAGTAGCAGCTCTGCCCCCAGAATCCAATAGAAATGCTTTCTACCCTAATTTAACATTCTGCATGCAGCAACTGAACTGGCTGATGCAGGTATCAGAGAGCTGATACTTACCTAGGAAGATTTCAGATTTCCAGCTTAAAACAGACATCACCCACCTCCTCTTAAACCCCCTCCTCCCTTTGCTCACAGAACAGCCCTTCCTTTCACAACCAAAGCCTGACCAGCTTGCACCTTTGCTGTTCACATGTGAAGAACTGGTTTAAACTCAGCTGGCAAGAGACCTATTTCTTGACCAAGTGAAAGACCAGTGAAGTCTTCTTAAAAAAAAAAAAAAAAAAAAAAAAAAAAAAAAAAAAAAAAAAAAAAAAAAAAAAAAAAAAAAAAACAAAAAAAAAAANAACCATAAAACAAACAAAAAAAACCAAACAAACAAAAAAAAACCCCAAACAAACAAAAAAAACACCAACAGTACCTTCAGGATTCAGTTCAGTATCCCCTCACATCTCAGTTATCACGCCTGTCCCTCTCTCTAGCCTCAACAGATCTCATCTTGGATCACTGGCATCCACATTCAAAAAAAGAGATCCTGTTAAAGTAAAATTCTCCCAATTTTCCTGATTTGTATCTTCAGGGTTTCCCACTTTTCCTCTTTCTGTGGCTCCCCAGCTTCTTGTTATTACTTTTCACATTCGCTTTACAGACTGGTTTACATCCCACTAACAATCCTTAATGCAAAAGCAGCCCTGTCAGCCATGCTCTTCCTCACACCTGGTCAGACCTCCCTGCAAGCATCCACTAAGCCTTCACCTGCTCAAAAGTATTGCTGTTATCAGGCCTTTCTCTGTCTGTTAGTGATCATAACCTGCAGTCACCCACCAGAAAGCACTGAGCTGCAACAGGTGGAAACTGTGTTTCACCATTGCACAGTTATCCAGGATACAATAAACCATGGGGTAGGGAAGCATGAGGCACAAGGAATCCTGCTCGAGTGGTCACTCTTCATTTAAAGCAGCAGGTCCCCCATCCAGAGGCTTACCCAACTGCTCCTAAATGGAAATGCTAGGCTGTTACACCCATGCCACTCATTCTCCTCCAGGTCTGATCTACAAAGAATGGCAATTCCTCCTGAGAGCTGATGGAGAGTTGAAAGCACGTGGCTCAGGTTTCTTACAAATAACAGGAGAGTAGAGAATTATGAAGAAGGATCTGAAGTGTGACACAAGATGTGTTTTTTATGTTTACAAGGACTTCTGTGTTCAGACAGAGCCCTTCCCATGCAAAAGCAGAAGTGCAATGGAGTCCTTTTACTTTCCCAGGAACAGCTAAAATAACCATTATGAGCAAGCGCACAAATGACCTCACTCACTCACTGAGGCACACTGGGACCCACTTCAAGGTTAGGATAAAATCACAAATGTTCCTTTTTAAAGCTGGAAGTTGGAAAGTGAAATGTCAGAGCCTTGGACAAATCCCTCAAATGCCAAACAAGCTTGACAGAATAACCTGTACGTCACTCCTTCAGCTCCTGAGAACAGCCCACATTCCCAGCAAGGCTCATCTCCTGCACATGAGAAATCCAGCGAGTTACAACGTACAGCTTTTTCCAGTGTATCCCTATGTATCACAAGATAGAGATAGACAGACTAAGACTCCATCATCACATCCTCCCTTTAAAAAGGCCACACAAGTTAGAAGCCCTTCCTTCCTTTCTAGGAGGACACAGATGCTGATTACAGAAAGCAGTTCTCCGTAACAATTCTCTTCCTAAATCATACCAATTGCCTTGCCTATTTGAAAGGTGCATTTGCTGTATCAGAAGAGAAAAAGACCCTTATTATTAGCAATGCCTGAACCACTAACCATCAAAATTGTTTACTTATTGGACATGTTATTATTTTTTGCATAGCATTGTTTGAATCCCTGTAACACCTTCCCAGATAAAGTGCCATTAACATGCAAATGAAAAGTTCACATTCTTCCTTGAGATAGTACACAATTACAGTCATAAGTGAAGGTAATGAAAGGCTCAAAACAAGACAGGTTGGTTACACATGTCACAGTAATACCTGCATATCAGTTTCTCCTCTAATTACCACAGTATTTTCAGGAGGAATTGATTATAGCAATATGGGTGAGTGGGATCCTAAAACTGAAAAATCTACTGAATTAAACACTAATGCACTCATTGACTGTTATCAACATATATATTTAATGGAGGGCACGGCCTAGCAAAATATAGAACTGAGTTCTAAATATCTAAAAAGATCAGAATCCTGGACATAGAGGCTTTAAAATAATCTCAGCAACAGAACATAGCAAAAATATAAATTCATCCACCAGGCTGTAATTACACTTCATATTTTGTTTCTATTGTAAGATTGGTGTAAGCATACAGCCAGGCAGGAAGCCAAGCCACAAACCATGCTCTATTGACTGCTGAGGTCTCCATTAGATGCTCCAAACAGAAATACTCATTTGCCCAGATCAAGCCTAAAGATGATGCAGTGCAACCTCTTCTCCATACCAGGCAAGCTTTGGATGAGCACTGCCAAATAAGCATCTGAATGCAACAGGCTCTCTGCTCCTTAAAGCATTATATGCACTTTAACCCTATTTTCTAAGGAAAACAAACTTTTGCAATAATCTAGCCTGGCCAACAGGCTCAAAAGTTACCAAAGGAAACAGTGTTTTGGCAAAATTACAAAGACAATATAATTTCTACAATTCTTTTGGTCACCAGGCAGCTGGGATGAGCCCAAAATCAGAATCCACACTGTCACTATTAGGCTGACCTCTGTCCTTGCCATTTTTACTTTGGCTGAGCTGGCTGGTTGTTCAGGACACTGCTGCCTGTCAACAAAGAGCACACTTAGCAGCCATGCATTTCTTCTCCAGATATTCCTATTATATCTTCCAATTGTAGCTACTCATTTGCATTATCCAGTTTCCAGACCTCTGTCTCTAGTCCTTCTGAGCCCTTGAAGCTTAGCACTCAGCAACCAAAGTGGAAAGTGCTCAAAACCTTTCCAAAACAGATGCTCCTGCATGGGACACAAAAGCTGATGAACCTCTTTATTAATAAGTCATCTGACACCTTGACACCTGTGTCTAGTCTATTAAAGCACTAACTGCTCTGGCAGATTACACTGTACACAGTGGCACTGTTTTGTCTTACCTACCTTTGAGGAATTAACCAAAATGTCCAAGCTAGTCCTGTACAAGGTCTGGCCTCCCTACCAAACTGTGAGACAAACATCTCTGAGCACTTCTGAATCTGCCCTCTCTCTCCAGTGATGGCATCTGGGACCTAAAATAACAATAATGTTATTTAGACAACACAGCTTAGGTGCCTATGATTCAGGCAGGAGCCAAAGCTTCACCCCCAACTGAACAGAACAATACTAAGCCAACATCTTTGCAAAGGTATTTACACTTTCTGAAAGGATTTAGGGTTAATGGGACTTCAGCTTGAGAGTAAGTCATCTGGGGTATGTTTTCAAGTCTTGTGGATGTACAGGGTAAACTCCAAGCAACTACACCTTTTGCCTGCATTAGAGGAGGAATTACACACCCAGACATACCAGCCTGAGGAACCACCAAAATCACATTGTTGCACTCCAGTATTTGAATTAAGACATCCAGAAACACGCACGTTCTACAAGTTAAAAAACCTGGTTGCTAGCAGGGCTCTTTCTGCTTGACTGGAATTAAACCAACATCACAGCACCACGAAACTGCAACAAAAATGCCTTGAGAGTCACTTGATCTGTAAGATTCAATCACATCAAAGACAAAATTCACAATTCGGGTAGTGTCTATTTGTTTTCTTATTTCACCCCCTGTTTCTCACCTCCACCACTTGCAGAATTACTTTTCTTCCTTGCCATTCCCTCACATACAGCTGTCAGCTGCCCTGCAATATCCATCACAGCACCTCTCTGATAGCTGGTGGCTGCTAAGGCAATATTTACACTCTGGCTTGCATTACAGTTTATAAAATTCTCTGGAGCTCTTCCAAAGAAAAAGACCTACTTAAATTGAAGTTATTAGTGTCATCTACAGGCTAAGTCCAGCTAAGAATTCGCTAGCACTTGCTGTGAAGACTGCAGATCTTTGGAATACCAATCAACGTGCAGCAGAGGGGCTGAGTAATAAACTTCATTTGCATTGCTGGTAACACTTCTCTTCAGTGGCATACAATAAATCACTGATGAATATTCAAGGCATCCCTCTGAGGTTATCTCCATTTTACAGATGGAGGCAACCAAGAAACAAAGTTTAGAAAGGACTTGCCTATAAACACAAACCAGATGCAGAATTCAGTTGTCCGGCCTCCAAAGTACAAAACATTCTAGATGAAACTGTGAATGATATAGATTCATTTCCAGTGAAATTAAGGAGACTGTTGTTCCCCAAAATCACTAGTGGCTATTCCCACCCAAATTACAGCACTGGTTACTCACATTACAGTAACACCTACAGATTGTAGAGAACTGCGGATTCTCACTGTAGAAAGTAGAGACAGAAGTTCTATCCCAAAGACCTTACCAAGGATAATAAAATCCTATCTATACACAAAATACAGGAGTAGTTATAAAGAGATTAATTACTCAAGAACTGCATCAGAGGAAGAACAAGCAGTGGACCAACCCTCCAGAATATCAGACAAACATCAATAAATTCATTAGCTAAGCATCACCCAGCATTGCCCCGGAGGTATTTTTAAAACCTTCCTCTGTATCTTAAAGAACTGATGTCATCAAGCAAAATAAGAAATACTGTGAAAGACGTGTTAACAAGATGGAAAGAGTTTTTACACAGTTTAACACATTTTCCAGGAAGAAGTTTGACATTTAAGCAGGATGACCTGGTTACTAGTGGCTACTTTACAAATTGGTGCAACATGCTCACTGCTGCAATGACTGACAGCTGCAGTAAACAAACAATAATTCACACTAGGTTCTTCCTCCCTGTAGCGACAGCTTTTGTAAAACTGCACAACTTAATGAGGCACCTTATTTAGTATTTATTTCACAATCAGCCTCCTTTATTCTAAGAGAAATAGCCTCAGCCCACAATTAATGTTTTTCTTGGTTATTTCATTGTGCTAATCAATACTCAATTTATTTTGAATTTCTTCAGTTGTGAATTTCTAAGGAGGGGGGATTTGTTTTAAACATGCCTTTATTTATTATTAGTAAATACCTGCTAACCACCAACATAGCTGCAAAGTGAATCAGCCTGGGGACACCCTCCTAAAAAGTTAACCTTGCAAAAAGATTAATTTTAAGACTGACTTATCCAAGCAATTTCCCAATCCAGAGGCACAACAGATTAGAGACAACACTCATAGAAATGGGATGGCCCTTGACAAAAGACTAAACACTCACAACAACCAATATGAAGATAGAAGTCTATGGCCATAGAGCAGCTTGAAAAGGAGCTTTAAAAATTTCCCACACTACATTCACATTTGCAGTAGAAAGTTCAGGAATGGTCCATAATAACCATATATAATGGCACAGGACAGAGAAATCTAAGCATCTCCAGCACAGGGATGTTCAATGTGACCCAGCAGACACTTCTCATGGGCCATGCTTTTGAAGGCCCTTTGGTTGGTGCTTCCTAGTGGCACACAGGGACCAGGGCCCTGCACAGCTAACTATGAATGCACCAAGACACAGGTTTCCTGCAGAACTCTAACAACATAGCTACTTTAAAGAGTGGGACAAAAACGAGCAGAGGGAAACACTCTACATTAACAAAAGTAATTTATAAACATAATGAAAACACTGAGAGGTACTTCAGGATCACAATACGGATAAATTTAAGTTTGTTTTCCAGTTTTGGAGTGGGAAGGAGGGAAGCAAAAGACTTCAGAATTTGGGGTTAGTGACTTCTAAAAGCCACTGTTTGTTTCTGCATTGAACATACACTATATTCCTGCACCAGACAGTCAGGGCATACCAACAGCAGGTCACAACACAAGAGGAGACTTCATTCCTACAGATCCCACAAAGTAGTTTCCAGCAGCCACAAGCTCATGCCTCCCTCTCCTAAATAGGTCGAGCAGAAATCTGTCAACCTGGAGTTAAGAGCTCAACTTAGGCTTCCTGTTTGCCTGCTGAAATTAAAGAGTTAACAGAAACCTGCATGTATATGGGGGGTTTCTATGCATGCACAAACACATCAATCCAACCAAAATGCTACTATCGCATTTTAGAAATGTGAATACTGCTGACTTGAAGAAAATGGGCACAGTTCCCTTTTTAGAAGGAACAAATTGTTCAGAACAAGGACAAATGCAATAGAGAAATCAGGCACTAACTCTGCTTCTGCAATTTCAAGCTGCTGGTACATGCAACTCATATGCAGTCTTTACATGATTTTTTTCTTAATAGACCCAACATTGTTCAAGAACCCCCCATAACTACCTAATGTTCTCAAGAACAAATATTTACAGCGACAATTTTTATATTATCCGATACATGAAAAAGAGTACCACAATCTTCTGTTGGCTACAGACAGAACAGCTACTGCTCACAAGGCTGGAGTAATTGCAATGGTGCAGATACTCACTCCACTTGAGTGTATTTTAGATAGAAAACATAGAATTAGCTACAAACTGTATTAAAACATCCCGTTTAGACTGAAAACATTTTCTGTAATCGTGCCACAGCAAAAGGGATTACAGAGAAGAGCAGAGTACCCATCATCACAGGCTGAACTTGCCACTACATCTCCAGTCAACCAGATGCAGAACCTGATGCTGAAACCGGCCATCCCAAGGTCCTTAATTGCCAAGAGACACATTGAAATCCCAAACATGCCCTTACCCTTTTGTGAAAGCTAGAGATTTCTTAAGTCTTTGCTGGGGTTTAATTAAACTCATTATCACAGGTTTATCTGAGTTAATATCTTTTCTCCACAGGACACACCACACCATAAGCTTCAGGGGAGATTCAGGAATAAAAAGGCTAATGTTATTTCTCTTAATCTTCTTCCCAATATGCAAAAATGAACTGACAGTCCCACAGCAATTTCAGGCTACCCGTTTCTCACCTCTAAAGATTCTTGTCTCAGGATGGAATAATCTGATGTCTCCAGAGGACTAGCAGGGATGTCAAAAGAGCCAGGAAAATTTTTTCAAGCCTACATTTAGTTTTCAGGTATTTGTGTAAACAGCTATAAAGCAAGAGCAATAAAAAACCACTTATTTTTTCAAGCATCAGTTGTCCCCTCTCTCAGTTAATAAGTTCAGTAGCCATTATAATAAAGCTTGACTCTCCAGTGCTGGAGAAGATAGAATTTAAAAGTACCTTCCACAATCAGAAAGCAACAGGAAAATAAGACTACACAGCATGGAGACCCCATAGGGCACTTCTTTAGGTCAATAATTCAGGTTATACAAGGTTGTCTTACTACATTTTTAAGTAAGGGTGTTATTTTAGGTAAATATTTCCATGATGCAGCCACAGCTATCATGAAAACAGTATGCATTAGACCCTGGAAGCATAAGAGTGGCACCATGAAGAACTTCTCACTAATTAGACATTAATCTGGCTTCCATTAAGACCTTGTTAGATAAAACCCCTTGACTGATCTATTTTCCATTTCTCTGAGTTCAGGCAATGAAATTTAAATGACAGAGAAGTGCTAATGATTATTTTTCAAGTCAGCTTTTCATTATTGAAAGCATTCTTTGCAACACAGCAAACCCCAAATCTCTTTTCTAATCCTAGCAATCCCTTTCAGTGGTTCTTTGATTGGCTGTAAATCTGAACCCTGGCATTCACTTTTCAACTCAGGATCTACATCCTCAATGTGGATCTGCGATTCTTCTGGAGCACAGAATTTTCTAGATCTCTCATCGCTTTTGTATTTATGAGTGAATGGGTATTTGTAGCAAAACAGTGACCATTGAAAAGACAGGAGAGCTTGACAAGTTCCTGTGCCTTAAGTTTCATCTGTCTTGGGGAAGAGCATAGGTGGGGTGATGTACTAACTGGACACACATTCTTCTACTCAGCATCTTTAATAACTTGTTTCCTACTGGCATCACATCTTCAGCTAAGAGTCTCCATTTATATCCATTCCTCAGATTCATTTGTAGTCTGGGACTATCCAAGCTCCTAAAGGTTCCTGCTGAGCATTACTAGACAGAAGAAAGGCAGAGGAGGAAGGGGAAGTGGAGTGGCTGCACCAAAGCAAGGAGCAGCTTAGGCAGATGGACAACAAGCAGGGAGAAAGCAGGTAGGAACAAGGACATCAGTAGCTCCCCTTGAGCTGGCGCTATCTCAGTGGCAAGACTCCACTGAGCAGTGAAACATCCCATATAACCCTATACATCCTTGTCAGTGATAGAAGACATGCCCTATGAGAAGCAGCTAAGGCTTTGGGCTTGATTGGTTTGGAGAAAAGGGGCAAACTCATTGCTCCTTGCAGATTCCTGAGGAGTGGAAGTGGAGAAGGAGGTGCTGATCTCTTTTTTCTGGGATTCAGTGATAAGACGTGTGGGAATAGTTCAAAGCTACAGCAGAGGAGGTTCAGACTGAAAATAAGGAAGCATTTCTTTACCAAGAGGCTGGTCAAACACTGCAGCAGACTTCTTAGAGGGGTGGTTGATACTTCAGTGTTCAAGAGAGATACGGACAAGATGATTTTTGCAGGTTCCTTCCAACTGAAAATTTTAACTATTTGATAGGTCTGGAGAGGGATCCCATCCTTCCATAGCCAGGCAAGGAAGTGATCCCTCCTGTCAAAGCAATAAAAGCTCCTATATTTGGATGTGAGGGGTTCAGTCCAAAACACTCTGGAAAGCACATGCAAATGATTGCTACTGTGGGATGCGAGACTCTCATACACAGACTCATTTTCTCCACTGTTCCCAACAAGCTGGCACCAAGGCTTAGCACCAGCCTACAGGATGGTAGTTCCTTGACAATTCCCTTTTGCAAACAACAGCCTGGATTTATATGAAGAAATACTCCCACTTTAAATGCACACATGCTGCCCTTTGAGTAACTGGCTTTTTGCTTAGCCAAAAAAGCAGAGTTTTGGTACCTTCACTGCAGAGGAGAAGCAGCACAGTGCAGCAGTGGGCTGGGCTGCCAGGGCCCTGCATGAAGTCCCCTTCTCCATGGAGAGCATCTTTAGCAGGACAGAATAACCCAAGCACTGCTTGACTTCTGTACACTTTGGCACCTCTAACACCTTTTTTCTTTTTTTCCTTTTAAATCAGCCTGCAGGACACAGTCTTTTGAGAAACCATGTGCAAGCTCATCTTTTTTCATGCCAGCACAGCCTTTACTCCCCTTCCTCTTCTCTCTCCTTTTTGCATTACTCTTTTCAAGGTCTAAAGGAAAACACTATTCAGATATTTAAAGGTTACAGTTAAATTTTAGTTCAGCAGTACCTAAAAGAAAGCATGTCTGTTCCAAGGAAAGAAAATAAACAGGGTATCCTGTGATGTTTAAAAGGACAGCAGCAGATTTCCGTTAGACCTTACTGAACGTTTTCTTCTCTGTTTGTCCAAATATTTCCTAATTATCTCAGGAAACTAATAACTAGGCTAGTTTAAATAGGTTTAAAATAGGTTTAAATTTTCCCTTAAGTGTATTAGAGAAGAGCGCACCTCTGCAGTGTAATGAGAGGCAGTAACTCCAAGCAAGGCGAGATGACAAATAGCAACTGAGTCTCAACCTGTTCACAACCTAAATATCTATTCCCAGCTCAAAGCAACAAAGCTCTCTAATTATTTTTATCTATGCAAGGTGAAATCAAATGGCATTACAACACAAATCTCACTAATACCTTATGCAGAGTCAATGTTTAATAGCACAGATTAGTTGTGAAACTACTGTAATAGCAACAGACTCCAATGTGGTCTTGATTCTGTTTAAATGCTGACAATGATTTTAAGGGACAAGTTGATCCTTGTTCTGCCCTAATTATTTCAACATATTAGCACCTGAGGAACAGACTCAACTCCCTCTGCCCCCCCTTTAAATTCAGTTTATGCACAGACCAACCAGGATTACAAGACAAACATGACAGATTACTTCTTTCCCACTCTAAGAGAGCCATTACAACTGAAATGAGAATTTAGTTAGTTATTGACAGAATCACTGACAGGGGAAGCAGGCAGCTAAATGGCTTGCTGCAAAATGAAATTGCAGAAACTAGAGAGTCAGTCAAAACACTGCCTTAGGTCATCTCATCTGTCCTCCAGCCAAAGCAGGGCTGTCACTGAACATCTCTGCCTCAAGATCTCTCCAACTGAGCTGATGTTTTTGGTGTCAGAAACCCATTCATAATACAGAAGATGATTTTACTGCTTCTAAATCTCCTGTTTCAAAGTTTTACAAACATCCATACAAGCATAAATATCTAAACAGCTTTCCCACTGCAAGGTATGCCGGTCTTGTGCTACTTTACACACTCCTGTCATGCCAGCCACACAGTTGCAATGAATTTCTTGCATTTTCACACTTCCTGGGTGGTTATTTGACAATATACATGAACTAGCTCCTAGCACATTCCCCACTCCTCTTTCTGTACTCACCAAGAGCAAGGCTTGCACTCAAACTGCTGGTTCTGTCCTAAAAAAAGACAATATGCCTTAAAATTAGAAAAGGAATTGATCTAGTTCCCAGCTATTTTAATTTCTTTTTTGGCTACATTTTATGTCAAAATAAGAAAATGCCAACAAACCTATCACACCCACAAAAAACAAACAGCTGCAGATACAGCCACCTGGGACACACCAAAAAACTTAGAGCAAGCACATCCATGTCCCAGTTGATGGATACCAGCTTGGCTATCCCAGTGAGGACCAAAGGTAGCTCCAGAGCTGAAACGAGCAGCTCTCTACAGCTTCTATTAGAGAGCCACAACACTCCAGCTCAAGCTGTGAGCAATTCTGACCACCTGTAGCTGGGGCTGGGAAGACAGGAAGCGCACAGAATAGATCTGCCAACAGAGAAAAGCTCTTTCACAGCAAGGTGACAAACGGAGGTTGGTTGCTTGCAGACACCCTTCTCCCACTCCCCCATTCTCACCTTCCCTCCCCATGCCTGTTTGGGAAGCGACTGTTCAGTTCCTCCCTGAAGAGACACCTTCAGCCATCCACCTCTTGCTTCAGGAACTTCAGCTGCCTCTCCAGATCCCAACTCCAGGCTACAGAAATCACTGTCCTCTCATAGCTCACCTCTGGAGCAAAGAAGAAAATTAAGCTTAAAAGTCAGCAAGTCTGGCCCAGCTCTGGCTCTTCCCAGTTCCCCTCATCTCACCAGTCTTTGGGTTCCCATGTACACGAGGTTGGGTGACACCCAAACATCCCAGGGCAGCACAGATCTCTGCAACAGTTCTGGGATGGGCTATTTAATGCAGTGCAGGGCACATAGTGATGCTGATAAAACCAGTTTGCAAAGATGCAATTTCTGGCTTTAGTAAGAGGCCAATCATTGACATCATACTCAATTTCATTAAGAACAGGACTAAAATATAAGAAAACCCTACAGAGCAGGACCATGAGACTACCTTGCCCTGAATCTCCCTTCAGAAACTAGTAAGAAATTGGGGGAAAAGTAAAAGACCTAAGGAAATATTTAGTGCTGTCTTCCTGGGATATTCTCTTTGCTTCCAGTAACTGGCATCTCAGGCACTTCTTGAATCACTGTAAACACACACATTGCATTTAGGTCTTCGCAGGACAAGAACAAGGGCCCCTTAGCCCACCTCTGCTTTTTCACACAAGTCATTTATCTATTGAGTGATGTTCAGCTTTTGGACCCTTTTTATGTGGCTATATTTCAACTGCTGTAAGACAAAGTTTCACTTGATTAATATAATAGTGTAGATTTCTGAGGTACATTTTTAATCCACCTCCTGTTAGAGTATAATATAACTTGAAAATGCTAGCACATTGTCACAAATCTTCCTAAATCCAACAAATGTAATAATTTTTGAAAAAAATAACAAGCATAAATAGCAATACATATTTGTAAAAACATATAAAGATGAAAACAATCAGAAATTGTATTACTTAAATACAAAATTCCTGACCATGGATTCCTTGCTTGTTCTCATCAATTTCTGTATCAATATTTCCCAGAACAATTCCCAGGCTACACTTTCAAATTATCACTTCACAACCAGTGCCCTCTATTCCAGGCTAAAAAAAAAATAAAAAATAAATTACTGCTATAAAACTTCTCCTTTTACAGCCAAGATGGGAAACCCTCTATTAGATTATCTGTTCCCTCCCTTGTAAAATAAAGAGGAAAATGCCATTCCAGGAAATAAAAATGTTAAAAAAAGACCAACCGAAGGCAATGCTTGCATGCACTGTTGTTCTTCCCCTTTGAGTCAGTAGTAAAGAGGAAGGAAAGGAAAAAACACAGATGAAATAAATGCAAGGAGGTGATATGGATGCAGCATGTTTATCCCACTCGAAGAGGAAAAGCTGTAAAATACCATCCATTGCACACGGACACCCCAACACTGCCTTGGTGTTTACAAACACTTTGAGCAAACCAAACAGGGAGTTTCATTGTCCCCACTGCTCTCATGTCACCCGCTCCCCAGCACTGCGATTCCAGGGAGAGCCCTGCCAGAGGACACGCAGTGCCAGTTACACAAGAGAAGCGCAGGAGCAAATATGCAGCAGAGGGGGGAAAAAAATTAAAAATATCAGCTCAGCTGCACACTCTCTTCCTGCTCTCAGAACAGCCTCCAAGATGGGTTTTGGAGTGGATTAACTTTAAAAGGCACTGAGAGATGCTGACAGATTTGAAGCCAGCAGGACCCTTCTGTGTGCACACATTTCCCTGCCACCAGCGCAGAATGAGAGGTCTGGGGTCCACTGGCAATTGGAGGAGTAACATAGTAATAAAATGGGATAAAACCTCGTATATTGCTCTAGTATCTTCACATTGTTTCAAGTAAAGATCTTAAGTGCACCTCGCAAACAGGAAAGAACAGAGAAACAAATAAAAAGACACACTAAAATGAAGCTCTGCTGGACCACAAAGTTTTTACGAAGTTTAAAATATGGGTACTTCTGGTCCATGTGATAAAAAATGAAAAAGGTCAGAGTAGCAGTTCGGAGGTTGAAAATCATCATCAGGTTGTCCAACCGACAATTTTTAAGACACAAATTCATGATGTGACTTGGAAAAGAAACCTAGACCAAACGCACGTAGCAGGGTTGAGAGCCAGTTGGATTCAAATCCTCCCCCATTTCCCGGAGAGAGGAGAAGAAAAGGGGTGCCAAAATACAGAAGCCACGAGACAACACACACCAGCACCACAAAACCCATCCTAAAACACACCCCGGACCTTATTTTACCCCCGGGTCTCGCAGGCTTAGCAGCACTTAAGGAGAGCAACTAAAAATCCACCTTATTTCCCGCTGCTATCCATTGCGGGAGACAAACGAGACGGCTCCGCGCCGGTGCCCGCGGTTCGGGAGCGCCCGGAGCATCCCGGAGCTGCGGGAGTTTCGCGGGGGCTGCGGAGGGGCATTCCCCCCGCGGGATGAGACCGCTTAGGGAGCTGGGGGTCTCTCCCCTTCCCTTCTCCCCCGTCCCCCCTTCCCGAGCAGGGCCGGGCCCCGAGCGCGCATCTCCCCGCCGGGCAGCACACGGTGCGGGGAAGCGCGCCGGGAGACCGGGACACGGGGCCGGGAGCCAAAGGCGAACGGGAAACACGCCAAAAAAAAAAAGAGATTAAAATAGAAGAGGAGCGCAGAACTCACCTGGTTTGGGATTCTTCCTCCCTCTCCACAACCATGAACCGAGGCGGGAGGCAGGCGCCGGTGACCGGCGGTGGGAGAGGGCGGGGATATTGGGGATAGCTGGGATAGCGGGGATATTTGGGATATTGGGGCTATGGGGGCTGTGCGCGCTGCAGTGCTCCGGGATGGGCGCTGCCCGCTGCCACCCACCCCGGCACGGCCGGCCCGGGGGACAGTCCCGGCAGGGAAGGGGCGCTGTGTGCCCGCTCCCCGCAGCCCCGCGGCACGGTGCCGAGCCCCCCTCGGGCCGGAGCCCCGGGGTGCGCGCAGCGGGGCAGGGCAGCCCAGCCGGGAGAGGCGCAGGGCAGCCCAGCCGGGCGGAGCGGGAGCGGGGCGGCCCCGTGCGGGGATGGAAGGGAGCGGGATGGCGGGATGCCCGGCCGGGGATGGAGCAGGATAGCGGGATAGCGGGTCCCCGCCGTGTCCGGCGGAGGCGGCACCGGCGGAGCACAATGAGCGGCGGCGCGCGGCGCGCCCCCGCGGCCCCGCTGGGCAATGACATCACCCCTCTCGCCCGCCGGGGCGGG
>VXBX01002901.1:332944-358654 GCA_013400415.1 Scytalopus superciliaris
GGTGGGGGTGTGAGGGGCCGCGGGGCGGGCAGGGGAGCTGCTCGGTGTGGCGCAGGAGCCGGGCCCGGCCCCGGGCGGTGCCCCCGAGAGCGGAGCGGGGCCCGGGAGGGGCTGTACGGGCCGCCGCGTTGGGCCCTGGGGCCGAGTAGGGGCTGCGCTGGCCTGGGGGCAGGCCGGCAGCAGGGAGCGGGCTGGGTCATCCCCCTGTCGCCTGCCAGGTGACGGGCTGCGTCTGCTTTTGGGGGCTTTTGTTAAAGGCTGTAGCTTTTGTCTGATAATTGGACTAATAGTGTCTGGCTGTCATAGTCATAGGGCTTAATGCGACCAGCAGGGGGAGCTTTGCTTCCTCCTAAAGACAGCGCGCCCAGCACCTCTGGAAAAAAGTAGGATTAGGTTAGATATAAGGAAGAAATTTTTTATTTCAAGGATGGTGATGCATAGCAAAAAGGCTGCCTTGAAGAAGTTATGGCTGCCTCCTCCCAAGGCCAGGCTGCACAGGGTTCTGAGCAACCTGGTTTAGTGGAACATGACCCTGCCCGTGATAGGGGGGGTGCAACTGGGTGGTATTTAAGGCCCCTTCCAACCCAAACCTGTGACTCTTATGTCCATAGACTTAAATCAGCCTTGAAAAAGCTGGGAGAATGGATGAGGTGGTGTAAGACATCTCAGCAGCTGACCTGACTTGCTTCATTATCTTACCTGTGTTTGCTGTCTAGTGTTGGCATGGCTTAGCCAGCTGACTAGGTGCTGTCTTAGTTTTAGCATACCCCCTGGATGGCATTTAGGAGGTAGGTTAGAATTTTGAGCAGCAGATTTTTTACTTTCTTGTACTAAAAGTCATCCCTGTTTGTGCTAGACTTTTGTGTGGGGAAATGGGAAATTAGGTGCTTCTCAAATGAGAGAGTAATCAAATCTCAGGCTTGAGGGGATTGGAGTTCCCTGAAACAACGTGTAGAAAGAAGACTTATCATGAGAACGAAAAGAAGACATTCAAATTATTACGTGGTTTCTGAAATAATACTGTTTCTAGTTACAGCTGATTTCTGTGAAATAAAGCACTTTATTCAAGAAGGAGATCAATTGAAAAGAGTTACAAAGAGTTTTGCAAGCCTGTTTGGTGTCTTGCCCAAGGTTCTGTAGTGGTACAGGTCAGGACATGGGCTTGCAGGGTTTATTTCATACTTTGGCTCCTGGAGGTAAGTAGAATGTATTTGCTCAGGATACTGTGTCATGATAACTACAGAGATACTGTGTGTTTGCCCCAGGAGACACTTGAATGGTGGAGGAAAGATGTTGTGACATGTTCTGTGATGCAGTTACTTCGCAGCCTTTCAAGATCTGCTGGCATTACAGCAATGTGTTCCATTCTTCTGTGGCTTATATGCAGCTCTGTCCAGTTAAAGAATCTGACCAGTTGCTTGTCATCCTGTAAAAAGTCCAGTGTCCGAGGGCTGCTTCTCCTCACAGCCAGGTTGTCCCGTTTTGCTGTATTCATCACTGAAGACAATGAGTGGAGGGCATGGAATGCTCTGTTACTGCTGTATCTTTCATTAATAGTTCCATACATCTGAAGAATTCTGAATTACAAGAACAGGCCTTTTTATTTTCTGCTTTTGTCTCCTCTATGCAGATACCTTTACATTAGGTGAAATAAAGGGGCATTGGCACAATCACTTTTGTCACCGCAGTTGTCCACTTTAGGCTTGTGCTTTTATCTGTGCAGCTGATACCTGGTAAGTATTGCAGTGGAATAATCTGGGGCGAGCTCAGTTTTCTTTTCTCTTAACTGGTAGCAAAAGTGTATGTGAAATCTTCATCCAGGATGGTATGCTGGCCTAATGGCAGTATGTTTTGTTACTGAAACTGGTTCAGAAACAGTTGGTTTTACCTGCAGTGGTTCCCCTGTCTCCCTTCATCCAGCTGGAGTTGGTGCTGCTGCTCTGAGGAGGACGCAGTACACCTCACTTTGCAGATAATTTTATTTAATTGTTTTTGCCATTGTTTATACCTTGTTTCTTTATCTGTAGATGCCCTGATGTCTCAGCTAGGAGTTGCTATAGCATATTGAAACGTAGGAAAAAGGAAATTACTTCAGAAACTACCCAAATGGATGCCTGGTCAAGAGACAAGTAAAACAGTTTTCTCTGTCTGTCCAGTTTACTTTGATCAGTTTGTGGCTGTCTGATACTTGTCAGCGTACAGCTTTTACTTGTTGATCACAACTTGTTAGGGATGTTAATGATGAAACCTATTTTCTGTGTGTCAAACTTGGATAGTCTGTTCACATGAAAGTGCAAATGCACAAGTCTCTCCTGGCCCAACAGGTCTCAGTTGCAAAATCCACAAGAAGCTTACACTCCTATTGCAGAAATAAGTGTTTTGGTGTTTCGTATGAAAATATATAAGGTGATGATAGAATTGGAAGCCTGCCTTTGGCATTTCTTAAACATGGATATGCTCTACTTTAATGCCATTAATGGAAACTTAGTCTGGTGTGTGTCTGGTCCATCAGCCTAAGCTGATATGTTTGTCTGTACTTGAACTACTATGCTGACATCCTACACTGCAAAAACTACGGATTTTCTTTACTGAAAATAAAGTGATTTTTGTCACTGTGGACTCAGGTAAGCAACCACCCAGTTTCCTGAAGAGCTCAAGAAACAGTTGCAAGATCCTTCAGGAGGATGAGGATAAGTAGAAATGTGTGATGACTTTTACTGAAAGAAGACATTGCTCAATTGAAGTTTAATCTAAGTTCATATATAGAAACCTGTCTGTGTCTCAGCTTTCATTCTGACAAGTTTCCTGTTAAAGAAAACTTAAGGATTTGGGTGCTCTAAATTGAGTATTCACTGGGTGGTATACAAAGCCAGCCCTACAGGCTGCATGAGGAATACAGATACCAAGGTAGTGTACAAATACATTGTAACTTTTAAGGTGTCAGGTGTTCCACTGCTGCAGTGCAGCACAGAGAACTGCAGGGTGCTGGGATTGTCTCAGTTCTTGTAAACTTACTGTCGGGTCTAATGTAATTCCTGGTATGCAGATTAGCTGGATGATGAGATTTGCATGTGCACTCTGAAAGTGGAATATAGTTTCTGAAGATAATTGATACCATCTATGCTACTCTTGGCACATGCGTTTTGTTTTAAAAATCCTGTTTGTTAATATCCCAGCTATAAAACTTAGTTGTCTACAGTCCCAACTGCTTATTTCAAAGCCTGTGGGGGAAGGGGTTTAATTCTTTCACATTACAGTTACTGCTCAGATGATGAAGGATGAAGGAGCTATGATGAAGGTTGGCTTTTTATTGCAATTGTCTCCCGCGGAGCTATTTCCCACAGAGTTACTGGAGCTGCAAGGTGGAAGGTGAGAGGGTGAATTCAGCTGGGTAGAATAGGTAAGTACTTCTGTATAATGTTACTGTTTCCAAGTATCTTAATCATAACACGGAAGAATACATTGTTTTGTCTTTGTTCTTTGACAGGGAGAGCTGGAAAAAACAGACAGTGGAAGGCTTCTGTGCCTGTTTTAAGTGTTCTCAAAGAAATTGTGGGGAGGCAGCTGTTAAATCAGTATCTGGAAGAGCTTAGTATTCCTGCATATCCAGAGGAGTTTGTAAAGCTTCTCTGGAAATAATTCCAGTGACTGCTTATGAAGTGTTACCTTTTCTTCTTTTTGTCTTTCAGCACAAGAAGAATGCTCTAAGTGCAGTCAAGAAGCTCTTGAATTAGCATGGACACGTTCTTCAGCTGAAACGTGGCAGCAGTTCAATAGCAGTTACACAGCAGGAAAGGGTGTGCAGGCTCCTGCAAATCCCTGCATTCATAAGATCTGATACCTCAAAGAACTCATTTTAGTAGAGAGAAAAATGTGGTTTCTTCCACAGCTTCAAACTCAAGATCCTGAGTTGAAAAGAGAGCTAATATTGAAATGGGAAATTGATTTTATTGTAGATACTGCAGATTGTCATCACAATATGCAGGATTTAAAAGTGTTAGGGCACTGTGAAAAACTGCAGATAGTTTGAGTACAAGAGCCTCCAAGACTCCAGTTGTTTGAAGGCACACTAGCAATGGGAAAAACTTGCTAAGCACAAGGAGACAAAAAGTTTTGTGACTGTTTCTTAGCTACATATATATGTATCTCCTAAGATGGAATGGCACGACATGACCATTGAAGACCATAGGGCTGTAACCAGACCACGTTTCTCTTAGGACCGTATGTGCCACTACCAGAACCACCCAAACAGCTTCAGTTTTTGTCACATACTAGTATTTCCTGGAACAATACCTTTTTTTGGTCCACCCAACTCCTGCAGAGCCAGCAGGCTGATTGCAGCACTGGGCTGAAGATAAGCCCTCCCCACCCATGAATTGCTGAAGACATAAGCATGACTCAGATGGGCTCCAGGGCTGAGCATAAATCCTTTGTCTGCCACTGTTGCAGCTTTAATATACACAATGGGTGCCCTGAGTGCTTCCACGTGGAACAAGAAACACTTGGGCTGCGTGTTTAGACAGACTTTGTGTGTGCACTGCCCTCTTCAGCACAAAGTTTGATCAAGCTGACCATTGCATAAAGCAGGTGGAGGTATGGTGCTGAGGTTATGTTGCCACTGATCATGGAAAGGTCTATTTTTGTTCAGTGGTAAACCTGAGTTGGTAACTGATACTGCAGCTGATGTGTGTGTCTGTGCCAGGCAAGTGGACCACAAACTGACACATCTTCCACCATGATACTAACTCTTACTACTTTGAAAACAATAAAAAAAGGGAGCAGGGGTGGGGTGAGGGGGAAGAGGCAGCAGAGGACTTATTTTTTTTAGGGGTCATGTAAGTTCTGAAAGTAAAAGCTCACTAAAAATACATTTGTGGAAAACGTTTTAGGAAATTATGACTCCTGTGACAAGGGCAGGACGATACAGTCCTTTAGTTACAGCAAGATTGCAGTGCTGTTCCTTGTCACTGCTGTGGGGGGAAAGTGTTAGAAGGGAGAGTGAAAGCCATAACCAGAGGTTAAAATTTAATTTTAGCAACTGTAGTTTTATGTCAAATGATGCACCATCACTTACTTTCTTGGAAAGTCCTGCAACTAAATTTATAGGCTGGAATCCCTGATGATGCATGCAGGTGTCCTCAGGTTCTCCAGCTTTGGGTGCAGTGGTGCAAAATTACATGTTGCTTTCTATATGATTCAGCTTAAAATACAAGCTTGGGCAGGTGAGTACCTAAACAACAGTATTGCATCGGAGCACTCCTTAGTGCACACAGACTATTTGCTTTTGGGTAGGTAATGCACTGTGAAAAAGCACACAACTCCTGGGGCAGCAACATTTGATAGTGTTACCGGTGCCAGAATTCCCTGGATTTACTCTCTTCCTTGCCATGGTCTTTTTACACAAGCTTTTCAGTACATTATTTCTAGTTGACTCTTCTACCACCTCGTTATTTCTGGGGGCGGGTTTGGCCATTTCTTTTGCAAATGCCTCTTCCTGGAAAACTGGTGTATCTCAGTTCCTGGCCAAGTTTCCAGTCACGTGGTCTCACTTGCTCCATTCTGTTACTTACATGCCGTGTCCTAAGTATATAATCTAGTGGGCTGCTAGTGAGCAGCTAACCTTTACGTCTTGGCTGCAGTCCACATAGGTCAGGTTTACACAAGCCTGCTTTGTCATGAATTCAGTGGCTACTCTTGTAGCCTTTGGTTTCCTGATGCACAATTTTATGAAAAAGATAGTGTTACACTGCTCTTGCAGCAATTTAGAGACTGGCGCGCTAGAGTTTGTCACTTTACCTGCTGAGTTGCATGACCCAGATTTGCTGCTGAACTTTGTTCTGCATGCACAAGTCCTAGGGCAGGCAAGGTGAGAAGGATATGTTCTTCATGTCTTTTATACATCTGATGTGCTGCAAGACAGGAGAGGTGTGAAGCTGATAATTTAGGTACCCTGTTCAAGGCAGTCTTACCGTCAGGTTCTGGTTTTGTGCATATATGAGCTGTTTTGTTTCCAGTAAGCCTCTTTGGGCATGCATTCCCAGGAGGTGTATTACTTGAGCTCCCTGCTTTGAGCTCTTGAAAAATCCAGTTGCATGATGGAGAGGCTGTGGTGGCATTATTACTTTGAGGAGTAGGTGTTACCTTCTGCCTCTTGCATTCCCATGCTGCAGTATGCCGTTCCCTTTCATGCCAGTGCTACCTGGAGCGGCATAGTGAGCTATCAGGGTGCTGACACACAGTCCCTGTGTATGCTTTTCTGTGGGTCATGCTAGGAGTGTAGGAGGTTTGCAGTACTGTGCCTTTAAAAACCTGAATCAGGTTCGTGAGCTGGTTTAGAGCATTTGCAATGTGGTGCAAAAACCAGGTGGCCAGGTGCATGGCAGAAGCCAGAAATCCTTGGGCTTGTGCCTGAAGCCTCTCCTCATGAAGTCATGCATCTAAGGATGCACTTTATTTTGAGGGGGACTCACAGCAGGACTTCTTTTGCATATATGGGTGCTTTTGTTAACTGTGTTTTTCTGCATTACGTCTCATGACAGCCTGTGTGAGGCACTAGCGACTGCTCAATGTAGCCCAGACAAATCTCACCGTAAAGAGAGCTGGAATAAGATGTGAAACAGTTTTAAGTTTGGGGTGTTTTTGGTATCAAGAGTACCAATGTATTTTCTTATGATGGAACTAATTCTTAAATTCAGGGAGTTTTGTTACCCCTGCACATATAGCCAAATATAATTTTATGTGTAATGGCAGAGTAGATCTGTAAAAGAGAATTAGGTACCAAAGTGTTCCACCTGTAATAGATAGAAATCTTCCCTATCGACATTCAGTCAGTGCTCCTGCTGCCAGTTAAGCTGGCTGCTTGGCAATGTACTCTTACTATGCAAATATGATGTACTGCCTCTGTTTTGATAATGGTGACTGTTGCTCCCTGATGAGGTCGATGTGGTAGTGGCAACTGTTTCAGAGTGATGTGCTGTGGCTTTGTTGTACGTGCTCTGCTTTAGTGGATATCAGCTAAAACAGTAATTGCTTCCCCCAAGAGTTAGATTGTTGGTGTTGTTAACTTTTGTGGAGAAACAAATGAGAAGTAGACACAGGTGCAATCCTCACTTGAATTGGTGGGAGGGTGTTGCACAGCCGGGTGGGTACTGGGTCTCGGGGGATGAATGGGAGGGATGCACCTTGCTAGCTCCTATCAGTGAGGGCTCTTGTAAATTCCTGCTCAGTAAAATCTCCTCTAACCTCCAGGGCACATTGTGGCTGGAGCAACTGCTGTCCCAGTGCTGCCTCCTGGAAACAAGGGAGTTTATTTTAGTAGGCCCAATGAAAATAAATGAACTTCCTTACTCTTCATTATAAATAATGTCTTTATACAATAATTCATAAGCACTTTTATAGTGTATATTTATAAATATGTATCTGGAAATATAGGAATATATGTATGTAAAGTGTGTATATTTTTATACAGTATTGCATAATAACGATTTGTAATTTAGCACTTTATAAAATATAAATTAATCAGTTGGGAGAGTCATGGAAAAGTAGAGGAGCTATGTGTTGCTGACAGACTCTTGGGATGGAGATGCTGTTCCCTCTTGAGAACAAATCAAACATGAATGTCTGGTCCCAAACAAGTAGTTTGTGTGAGTTGTTAAAATGTCAAATCACATCTGTACTTTAAGCTCTCGTCCTTGAGAAAGTTATTTGATTGTGGGTTAACCTTGTCATGAGTACTGAGGCACGTGACATGCTTGGCCATGGAAGCAGGTGTGTGTGTGTGATCTCTCACAAGTTTCTGCCAACACTTGAGTAGTGGCTCTCAGGATGGGTAATGTTCCTGCCATTCATTCTGAATGGCATTGCAGCTTGTTTTACATGAGTTTGATGGTATGTCAGATATCCCAGGCCTTTGCTATAGTCAGTTCTCCACTATCTGAAGGGAAGTTTAGGTACAAATCATGTCAGCCAAGATGGTGGGTTTGGAATATGCCTGCCTTATTCTCACTGCTATGAGTGGCTTTGCCTCTTGGGTACTGTCACTTTACCAGTCTCATTCCTCCCAAACGAAATATGCAGCCTGAGCTTTCCCTGTGCAGTGGTAGTGCTATGTGTGTGCAGCCTCCAGGTAATGTTCACCTCTGTGGAATGCAATGGGATGGCTATCCCAGTCTTCCCTGAATTTACTACTCAGTAGTGACACGGCAGGGAAAACAAAGCGTTATTTTGCTCATGTCCACCATTGACAAGTGGCATTTGATTTTTGCCACTATTTTGTTTCTACCTAATCTATAGGTTTTCACATAGTCAACAGGCAGGTTTTTCATACTTCCATTTTTTTTCTTTCTACTATCTTGTCACGCACACAGAGTACATCACACTTAGTGTTTAGTGTATCAGAAGCCCTACAATGATTTCTGTTTGTTAGCTGTGTGAAGATGGAGAATCAAGGACAGCAATACCTCTGTAGGTTTCCCCTAATTTTAATACATTCATAATCATAGTCAACTACTACTCCCTTTTTAATAAAGATTATGTTGGAAGCCCTCTGTAGATAAATGTAACTTCTTGAGACAGCTGTAACTACTGACCTATTTTCATACAGCCTCTTCGTGACATCAGATACATTCACATTTCTAAGTCCAAGATGTGAAGCGGCTTTCTGTTATTTCTTTAGAAAACACTGTGAATCATAAAAGGAGTCCTGATTCTCAAAACAGGAACACTGTATTTGTATTTTATTTTAAATAAAACGAATGCATACAGGTGGTTATACAAGTCAGTAGTCAGGCAGGGTTTGTGGCTTTCCAGCCCATCGATTTTTGCGTACAGAGCAGCAAAGAGAACATGGATTGTGTTAGCAGTTACAAATTCTTCTCTTCAGATCTTCTCCCCTGTGGCAGACTCTCCTAGGGCCATGGGTGGAAGTTGAAACCTGGGCTAGATGCATCTGTAAGGCGAGTGAAGGAATGGCAGGGCTCTCCATTGCAGAACCCGTAATGCTAACAGGCACAGGGGGGGCCTTTCTTGGTCCCTCTATTCCCCCAGCTCCCCACCACTCGGGTCACACCTCAAGTCTGCAGTGTAGCCAGGTACTATGTGGTGCTGCAACATGCACATCAGAGGTGTTGATCCCTGCTGGCTCTAGCTGCTGGCCCACTGTACTGGTGGGTCTCCACCAGCAGAGGGTGGCTGTAAGACCATTTATATATTGCTTTAGTGTTTAAACACTCTACAGGCTGAGTATCGAGCATGATGACTTTGCTGCTTCCTTTATTTCCTAATATTTCATCTCTAGTAGTTATAAGTATCTAGCAAAGATTTTTGTTTCAGCTTTATCTCACTGTTTTGTTCTGGTTTTTTTAGTTTGATGGGGGGGGTTGTGTTTGTGGGGTTTTTTGGGGGGGGTTGTTTTGGGTTTTTTGTTTGTTTTGGGTTTTTTTTTTGTTTGGGGTTTGGTGGGGGGTTTTTTTGTTTTTTTTGGGTTTTTTTGTTTTGTTTTTTTTTGTTTGTTTGTTTGGTTTTTTGATTTTTTTTTTTTTTGGTGGGGTGGGTTTTTTTGTTTCCCTCTTCCTCTGGCATTAGTCTTACAGGTGAGAATAACAAAAAATAATTAAATTTAGGAAGACAAGTTTGAAATAATGTTGGTGTTGATTGGGACCTACTACAGCCTAGGACCAAAGTATTTGAAATAAATAACAGAATAAGTTATCAATGTTCTAGCATTTATTAGGGCTTGAAACGTAACCTGCCAACAATGAATGGAAGTCATCTCCCTGAACTTCAGACACCTAGCAGGTACCCAGTCTGGAGAAGACTGCATACCTCCCAAGGTTTTGATTTGAACACCTCTTGACCTAGTTCAAGAATCTAAGTTTACAGAACACAAGCTAGCAGGAGCCTGATCCCAAGCAGCATTTGTATTTGTACAATTAGTCTCATGTGGAGTTCCACTATGGGTGACAGTTAAGGAATAGATGGATAATTATGGCAATAATTTATGTAGGAATGGGCACAATTCTTGTGCCTGTGTTGCAGGGAGACTTAATTTGTCTCCTGAGATGTCTGTTCCTTTGTTGACTACAGATGGAGCAGAGGTTAGATTAGCTCAACATCAGACATCTGACCTACACATCTAGCTAAGGTACATCTCACCTGCTGTGCCTGCAGGCTGCTGCTGCTGACATTGGGTAATACCCTGCCTGATCTTTGAAGGTCCATAGACACTAAACAGATTTTATGAATCTGATTTTACATCCAAGGGAATAAAGTGTGACAGTTAAAGTAATGTAATTAGTAGATAGTCACTAACTTTTCTGAAATCAGTGGAATTCCACATGGTACCAATTGTGTAAGTAGTTCAGGCTATTGTTGACTATAGACTTGTTGGGAAGCTGTATATATTAAAAAAGTAGTAGTAAATGATGATGGAAAATGTATCATGTTCTAATATATAGTGATTTATATCCTGCATTAGATGTTCTGTTGAGAATTTTCCCACAGGTTTTTAAGTAGTTTAAAAAGGTTGGAACAAAATTTCAAAAATTTGTCTGATTTCAGTTTATTAACCACTTGGAAACCATTCTCAAAATCTATCTACAGTTCTTCAATTAAAAAACCAAACACCTGCTTACCAGCAGTCTTCATTTTGAACTATTGCCGAAGTATGGCACAGACGAGGCCTTAGTATCAACTAGAGTAGGTAAAATTCCCCTCTGCAGAAGCAGAACAACCTAATAATCAACTCAAGCAAAAGATCAAAGAGGCATTTTTCTAATAGCTACAAACAGCACATAACCTCTGGTTTTCCCTTCCACAAAACACAGGCAGTACCAAACATGAATGGGATTCGCATCCTCCTCATCTGCAGGGATCAAGCCTTTTGAACCTGTTTCCAAAACCACGTGCCTGGTGCAAGAAGTGTGTTTGATGTATTTAAACAGAGCAATGCCACAACAATTATTATGGGATTAGAGGGAAAGGGTCAGAAGGATAAGAGAAGGTTATTGCGGACACAAGGGTGTATTCGTGACACCATCATGCACTGTGGCTCTGCCAGAAGTTTCCAGTCTACACTAAACTGTACAGAGCTTTCTACAGGATTTAAGTGTGCCCAGCACTTGTGCTCTGCTTGAGGTTAATAACATGGAAAATCTTGTGATTCCTTGCTGTAATGACCTGTTTGTATACAGATGGGCTTTCAACTTAGGAAAATGACCTGTGATTTATGAAATAGTCTCTTCCTGTTTGCAATGATGCAGTGCAATATTGAGTCATCTCTAACCCTTTAGCATTCCCTGCACATGCTCTTTGTTGTTTGCAGCTTGTACCCTGGGATTTGGATTGATGATACCAGGCAACAGTTTTTACTTGAACTAGTCCCAGTCTTACCAGTTTGGGATTAATTACTGCACTTTCCTAGGAAAAAGGTTTGATCCACATCACTGCTGATTTGAATTATAATAAATTGCCTGTGTGTAGTTTGGGTTAAATTAACGAATATTTGATTTTGGGGATTAATTACTTGCATTCTTGCATTTCCTGTATGCATCTAACTCTCCTCCTGTACACTAATGAGTCCAGGGGCCCAAGAAGTTCTGGATTCAGGTGGAAAGTATGTATTGCAATGGTCCGCCATATTATATTTCTTTGCCTTTTGGAGGGCCCCTAAGGCCAGTGAAATCTCAGCAATATGACACCTGACCCTTCAAGGGATGAAATAGAGTAAGCCTCTAAAAACATAACATAAAATCTTTCATCAGGCTTGCACAGTTGGGTATCTTATCCTCTCTCTACAGAATATAGCAGGGGCTTAGGTAAACCAGGCTTCTAATTCACAGTGGCTTAGTTGAGTTTAACTTTGACTGTGAAAACATAATATCTTGGTTGAAGAGCTCCATTTCTATGGCTGTGCAGTCTGCTGGGTGTGCTGCCAAATAGCTGGAGACTGCAGGGCTATGTTGTTAATTCCTTTCTGCCAGTGAGATATTCCTGTTTATATCTTGGACAGTGTCACAAGTTACTTATTGGTCTTGCCCGTTGCTGGACCCGGCTAATACAGTTTGAAGTCATACATAATGTATGTGCCAGTTGTATAGTCATTGTGCCTTCCTAGAACCAACTCACTTTAGCTATTATCCTACAAAGAAAGAGGAACAAGCCAAATTACATCTCTGGGGTAAAAGAGCCAACAGTTTTCCAGATTTGAAATGCAGTGCCTTTAGATATTGACAACTGACAGTTGCTTCAAGGCACAGAATTTTTCAAAGTCTTTGACAAGGAAAATACAGATACAACATAATGAATTTTCCCACGGATCATTTTAATGGCTATGCTCAACTTTCCCAGTGGGATCTTACTTACAGCAGAGATTAGTCACCAGTTACATGATTTGTCTGAACTTTCTCCCAGAATCAACAGGAAGGAACTGACAGGATGGACTTTAGAAACAGGGAAGTTGTGACATGTTTGCAGAGAACGCATGCTCAGAGGAGGGCCCACTTCTGGTTCAAAAAGCAGCTTCTTACCAGCAAAACAAGCTCTGCTCTTTCCTGCATGTGTCTTGCCTCTGCCTTGCAGCAATGCTAAGAAGATGTTTCATCTTGTGAGAAGACAATGAAAAGAGATTTACTAAAGGAAGAACAACTTTGCACATGCTATTGCAACTCCAGACTTTCTACTAAATTGGGCTAAGACAAGCATTAAAACCAGCTGGGACTGTAAGGATTAGAAGTCTTAGCAGTTATTACAGGGTCTGTTCTCCAGGATGAACACATGCTGCAACTTCTATGGCAAAGGAGAGAAGTGCATATTGGTACAGCAGCACAGGAAAATACCACTGTGCTGTGTCATCCTGAGTGACATGGGGCAGACATGTCAGCCTCTCAAGACAAATCAACTTGAGTGATTGAAAAATGGCATTTTTTAATACACAAAGATCAAACTTTGCAGCAGAGATGTGAGGCAGAGAGTGAGTGCACAGAGCAGTTATATCTGTCAGAAATCTAACTGAACACAAGTAGCCAGGAGTGCAAGAACTTACATAAACCAGCAGTGATACCACTTCTCACTCCCTTCTCACTCTTCCCTGAAACACTACAACTAAAACTGACAACACACATCTTCCACAACCTCAATATTCACGCACACATAGAGAAGAAGATGGGAGGCTCTTTAAAATCGCCTTGACAACTAGTACAAGAAAACTGTTTAGGTATGAGTGGAATGTCCTCTTATAAAATGCCAAACAGCCTTGTATTTTTTAGGTCAGAAGCTAACAAGATGAACTGTGAGCTCTTATTATTTCTTTGTTCCTCCACAGTAAAAATCTGGAATGCTTTAAAAATGTTGAGAACATGACAGTGATTGACAAGAAAAGAAGGGATGTAAGGAGATACTGTGCTGAAGAAATTGTAATTATTTTTGTAAAACAAAATTGATACTGATGGAGGTCTTGCATTTACAGTTTTAGATAGGAGCCAGTGCTGTTTTCTCAACCAAGATGTTTACACACTCTGCCTTGCACCCTTATGAAAGAACACCTAATTTGGTAAAATCCCAGAGTGACTTTAATGAGACAGATGCTAAGAAATTAAACAGCTGCTTGAACCATTTATGTTTTAACTTTTTCACAGTGAAAGCATGTCTTAGTTTTAGTGTGTGCAGTGCATGTGTGAGGCTGTTTCCACCATTTTTATTACTGGATGTATGCACCAGTGGATCCCCAAGCACACAGGTTTGGTTCCAGTTCAGTGTGGGTACCACGACCACATTTTCATTGAATTAAGTGTATATGTTATGGAGTTCATATGAGTTTTATAACAGCCAGTAGCTGATACCTGATCTGACATAAAGTGACAATAACGCAGAGACAACAGTAGTTGTAATCACATTAAGTGGGTTGGTAAGAAATCAGCAAAATTTTAAAGAAATTTTAGCTAGCAGCAGGAGTGAAGAAAGCTGGATCTGAACCTTGGGTAGTGGGTTATGGTCTGATACTAGGGGCCCTAATATTGGATTTATTGTATCATTAAGTCATGGTCAGAGAGGAGGAGGGTGAACTGTCTTTTACAGTTTCTAAAAAAGGAAAGCACTCTGCCACTGGTATGTTCTCCTTAGTGAGAAAGCCAGTGCTATCTGAAAACTGCTGTTGGAGATGATTCAACCATCATCTGTCTACATGTTATATCTTCAAAATACTGTTACAACGCAGAGATGGCAAAGAACAACATGAAGCTGCTAACATGTACTAACAGGGAGATTTAAAGATGTGGCACAAGCATTTGTTTAACTGCGTTTGTTGAACTGAGTGCATGTACAGTTCTTGTCTGCTTGGATCATTTCACTGGCCAAAGACCAAAATACACACTTAATATTTCACAGCCACCTATGCCCAATAATGACAGAGGCCTCCAGTGACATGTTAACTGTGTCAACAAAATATTAGCTAAATAGTAGCTGGGTTTCTCTGGTTAAAACAAAACTAGACCTTCATTACATTCCAAGATAAGCTTAAAAATTACTTTTTTCATTATGTGATCTGATTATCTGCTGTGGTAACTTGGTGACCAGATAATTTGGATCTGCTTATTTATTGACTTCTCTGAAAATACAGCCTAAATAATATAAAATATAGATAACTGCTTTGTTTTTAATCAGTCTGGTGAAATTTAAGTAAATTAGGCAAATGTGCATTGTGAGATTCCTGTGTGTGCATTCACCCTTTTTATGTGACCCATACACGGGACACAAGATGTGTTTACTTCATCAGACCACAACCTGGGTCACAATCTGTGAGATCATACACCTTTGGGGTGAAATCACAGCCTCTTGCATCATCTCCAAAGTGACTGCCTACACCCCTTACATTGCACAGGCTTTAGTATCCCCAATAAAGTAACCACAATAGATACCTATCTTCCAATACTGAGAATGTAGCTGTATATATATAACAAATATGCATATGTGCTATGGATTTGCCTTCATTTACCTGCATAAGTCAACACAAGACACAAAATTGCCAAATATATTTACCTCTAATGAACACCTGGATACACAGCTGGTTTGAAACAGGACAAAGTAGGCAATTACAGAGCATGTAACCAACTCTGCAGGGCAAGGCAGCCACAGCTGTCAGGCCTCCTTCTGCAACTTGCAGGGGTGGTGCCTGCTCTCTTTGTGTTTACTATCTATTGTGTTCCCTGGAACATGGTATAAAATGAAACATACAGGGGGTTGCTTTGGCATCAGAGAAGGTGCTGCCTCTGTCTTGTCTTGGATGCTGCAGCCATGATTGGACCCCTGGAAAGGGGGCAAGATGCTTTTCTTTGGTGCATTTAAGCATGATGAGTTGGGTGAAACATCTTAAAGATAGGATGGGACAGAGAGAAGCATTTGAAAGGAAGAACCTGCCATGCAAGGAGTTAATTTAGAAACTTTCTATTCTGCCTAACTTGAAGTGTTCTCTATGGTTGTTGTGGGGTTTGGATTTTTTTGTTTGTTTTTGGGGGTTTGGGTTTTTCTGAATTCAAGAGATCTGTGTTTTGGGACAATTGTTTCAAGGGAAAACTGGATGTAAGTCCACCTCAAAGATCTGCTGACCCTACCAGTGTTAATAAAATTATATATGTTTATCACCTCCAAAATGAGGAGGTGCCTGCCTTTAGGTGTCTTGCAGGATTACAATGTGAATTTCTTAGTTAATTGCTGAAGATGCCATTCCGCTGCCCTATGTATTGATTTGCATGCTTACAAGACAAGAGCAAATTGCAGAACATAGAGATTTAAATATTGCTAAACTTTGGCCTGGAAGCATCAAGTTGTTGAAGGACTCATAAAGCACCTCAGCATATTGGGCTGAATACATTGGGTTATGAGTCTGATTTTCACCCTTTTAAATTCTTATGTCTTTGCACAGTTTGCAGCATGGGGTCTTTTTTAACAGATGCAGTGCTTCAACAAAGCATATTTGCTGGTGCTCTACCTGTTCATGAGCTAGGGTGTGCATTTTGCAGTATTTCACATAGTGTGAGTGAAACAAATAGGCACCTTATTCCTGTGATGGAAGCAGCAAGAGGGAAAATGCAAAAGGAGAAGCCAGAATTTCTGCTATCAGGAAGAAAACACAGATCGACAGAATCTAAAAAGATTTTATTTGAGCAACCTACTAATGTGCCTGCTTGCTACTGAGTTCTGCTACAGCTCACCAGCTCATCAGTATGTATATATTCTGCTTATCTGCTGTATTTACTTGGTGACTGGATAATATGAACCTTTAAATTTATTGCCTTAACTGAAATTGCAGCCTAAATCATATAAAAAATAGAGTATGTATATATATATGGATTATAGTGGGTCAGTTTTAATTGTGGGACTAGATTCTGTCCCCTTTCACAGCATTGAAGTGGATAACTAGACACAGAAATACATGACTTTGACCCTTTGTCTGTGTATGTTTAAAAATATATCAAGATACCCAAACACAATATTGTCACACATGAACCCAGCTCAAAGCAAGAACTGGCTGTGACCAGGCCAGTAACCTGTCACAATTCTATCTCACTTGGCACATTTCCAAATGCTGATTCTCACAGTATATCCCAATATACCCCAATATACCAGCTGGTCTCAGTGTAAAAAGGACTTCATTATGGATTGTTTATGATTGACGATATTTACTGTATGTACATTAACACAGTGCTGCAAACAGGCAGGGATACTAGGCAGCTATATGTTCCTATACCATGCAGATAAACTGTGGTTGGAGCTTTCTTCCTGCTAACAACTCAGGCAAACAAATCGTAAAAGCACTTGGGAATTAGCCTAGGACTTTTATGATGGTAGTGAAAAAGAACATCATCAGTACTTCTGTAATCACCCATTTAGGCCAGCCAGTGAGTTGTTTTACTGTAGTGGTGTCTATGGAGTCCTCAAAAAGATTGAACTTCCTTAGGCATTTACTGAGGAAAAGGCAAGGGCTTTAGTCACCACCAGTATGGGAAGTCACCGTGCTTGTATCACTTTGTCTTGCAGCCTTGGGGAACAGGCTGTCAGGCACAGATCTGCTGCAGGGCCCCTCTTTCAACACCGTATTCTCTGTCCCCTCTGTGTCCCCCAAACCAATGTGCCACCATTGTACTGATGTGATCGATGAGCAGGGTCTACTCAGACCCTCGATGAAAGAAGTGCTGATTCATGTGGACCTTGTGTGGGACCTCTTGGGCCACAGGGGTGCCACAGGTTTATGTCCCCCATCCCACCTACCCCCAGCCACTCCCCACCTCCTCAAAACCTTTGCAGCACAGCCAAGGGAGCTTGCCTCTTCAGTATACTGAAGCAATTACTCTGCTACAACAAAAATAGGATGTTTTTTCCAAGAAAGGTAGCTGGTAGCATGTGTATGCAACTACAAAGCTTTGGGGATCCTCTGGAGATGAATGCAGGCAGGACATTCCAGCTTGGAAGTCCCCAGGAGCAGCATAAAAAGCATATAATCATTATGTTGTCCTGCTTATTCTGGCCCTGTATAAGATGAAGCTATGTGTCATATGCTTAATATTAAATGGACTGAAAAGGTCACTTGGTTTCTCTTTAATTCTTTTAATCTTCTTACAAGATACAAAATAGGCTTAAGTCAAAAACTGTTTCTTAATGTAAAGGATTGAGGGGGCCAGTTGCTTGCTTGGCTGTTTTGTGATGATGACAGCTGTCCCCTAGAAAGGGTGGGTTTGTCCAGCACTGATTCTACTCTCTGTAGCAGGTTTGTGCCTCCTTGCTCAATATCCACAAAGATTTCTGGGAAACAATAACAATCATAGCAGTAGGAAGAGTCAGAATGCAGTTAAACCTCCCAGCCCACATACAGTAACAGGAAAATCCTGTTTGAAGAATCAGGAAAAAGCCTATTCTGGATACAAGGGATAATGCGCTGATAATGCCGCAGTCCCCCCACCCTCTATGTGGGGTCCAGACCACTGAGGTTTGATTTTTTTTTAAAATCTTATTTCATAAAAGGCAGCTGTCCAGAGTGGGATAAGGAGAGAAGGGTTTCTTGGAAGCATTTCTGGAGTTGAACTAGCAACGATTTTATTTAATGAACATGCAAGCTCATGTCAATGCAAGGATAATTTCTTTTCTGATCCATGCATGGCTTTTCTTGTCCAGGCTGAAACCTAGAGAGGGAAAAGATGTTGGTTGGTAGGTAGGGAGATGCATAGCAGTGCAAGCTGTCCCACATGGAAGTGAGAAAAGAGAGGTGACTGTTTTGCCTCCTACTCAGGGTCCCATGAGTGTTAATGTTGCTGGAACCACAGCTGTGTTAAATGAGAGTTAAAACACCATCGTGAGACCGGATATGCTCTTCTCAAGAGAAATGCTGGACACTTTTTGCAATACAGTATACACAGATTTTTCACCACAATACTAAGCTATTGTTGGGTTAGTAGTGTAAGCTGAACCCCGAATATTGACACTTTCAGGCAAGTGAGAGATTTTCAGCCAAGAATCACATTTCTTCCCAAAAAAATGCCCCGAGGAGCAGTAACCAAATTCAATTTGGGGAGCTTCCTTCTAATCTAAATAAAGAGCGAGAAAGGAAAACACCTCTTACCTCATTTACTGACTTCAGGGAAAACTATTTTACACCTCACGGCCAAACCATGCATTTCCTGATGGACAGAGTTCTTTTGATAAAAGAGAATCTGAACTTTGCTTTTAATTAAAAAAAACCCAACACAAATGTGTATTTCTTAAAATACCTTGTAAATATTTGCCAACATTTCAATTTCTGTGTTGTTGTTTGTTTGGTTTTTCCCCCCAAGGTAGGTAACAAAGACATTAGTAATGGCAACATCAATTTAACTGAAAAAGAGATCTTATCAAGCCAACAGAAATCATTGTATGGGTAAGCAGATTCTTGAAGAGGAAAAAAGCCCTGAGAATATCCGATTCAGTAGGGCTTTTGTTTCGCATAACAGTCCCATAAGCAAAGCAGCTGCAGCTTCTACAGGGGTGAAAAACTGGTTGTGTAACTGTACTCAGAAAATATTTATCTGTGATTCACTGTCAGAACAGTGATGTGCACCTGCAGGCATCCATCTCAGATCTGCTTCCATAAAGATATTAGGGAACAGCTCCTTGTCAGAGCTTGGGGTTCACATTGCCTTCCCCCCAATTGATTTTTACAATGTTAGTTTAAAGATGAGATGCTTCTCTGTCAGTCAGGTCCTCACTCACTGTAAGCATGCAGTGGTGCAGGCTGTAAATTCATTATGTAAATCAATTCCAGCATTTCTAGTGGGTTCCTCTAATGTGTGTAATGCTATCCATAAGAAGTAGGATCTGAGTCGGTTTGGTCTCTGGAACTAACAAATTCAAGATCAACCATCTTCGGTTCCTCCAATTTGGAGCACATATAAAACTATTTGTAAGCATTTGGAAAATACCAAGGAGAGGAGTAGCAGCTACTGTGGTTTCATCAGGTAGAAATTATATCTCGTGGAAATTGCTATCAAATTTCTTTCTATGATAGGCTAACAAGGCTCATAAGAAAAAAGCTGTAGATATAATCAGATATGTGGACTTTTGTCTTGTGGTGCATTTTCATAAACAACCTAGCCAAAACCCCTACAGGGTCAGTACAAATCTGGTTTCATAGCAGAAAGTTGGCTACAGGTTTTTATCCTAGTTTTTTCAACGTTTCACGAACAATGCACACGATGGAACAGAAAATACCTGTGTGACATTTGCTGATAGTGCAAAACTGGGAAGACTGCAGTTATAATGGAGGATGGGATTCCAATTCAAAACAAACTTGACACACAGAAAGATGTTTTGAGGGCTGAAACTCAACAGGGAGCAGCACAAAATCATACATGAAAAATCAGGCACACAGACACAGACTGAGGAGGAGCTGGTTGGTTTTCCCAAAGGGATCACAACACACCTTCCACCACCCTGTCACACTTTGCAACTGCTGTCTGTGGCAGACATATCAGCTGCATGTATATGGCTGAATTAGGTCATCAATCTGAGGTGGATCCATGTGCTTGTTGCTATTTGGAGTGGAAACCACAACCAGAAGTCTAGAGCTTTTCATCTCTATAGTTTATTCCACAGACTTGGCAGGCTAGAAAAATTTCTAAAAAGGGACCTAGGAAAAGCAGATACATCGTCCCACATCAAATTCAAAACATTTAGTAAGCTGGTGCAATGCACAGAAGCATCAAAACCCCAAGAATGTCCTGCAGCCAGAAAGAGCTGTGATGTGAACAGGGGAGGCAGGAGGGGCTGTAATTCAGGTGGCAGCTAACAGCACAATGATCTGCCATCTTTGATCTCCAGCAGATGCAGGTGACCACTAAAGAAAGACACATGACATGATGTTGTGGTTCAGCCCCAGATGGCAACTAAGCCCCACACAACTGCAGCTGCTCACTGACGCTCCTGCCCCAAAGGCTGACAGTGAGAAAACACGTGGGTTGGGATACAGAGAGTTTAACAGGTAAAGTAAAAGCCATGCACACAAGCAAAGCAAAACAAGGAATTCACTCCCTGCATCCCACGGGCAGGCAGGTGTTCAGCCATTCCCAGGAGAGCAGGGCTCCATCATGCATAAAGGTGACTTGGGAAGACAAATACCATCGCTCCAAACATGTCCCCCTTCCTTCCATCTTCTCCCACCTCCATGTGCCGAGTATGATGCCATATGGTCTGGAATATCCCTTGGGCCAGTTGGGGTCATCTATCCTGGCTGTGTCCCCTCCCTGTACACCCTCAGCTTCCTCACTGGTGGGGTGGGGTGAGGGCAGAAACGGCCTTGACTCTGTGCAAGCACTGCTCAGCAGTAATGAAACCATGCCTGTGTTATCGACACAATTTCCAGTACAAATCCAAAACACAGCCCCATACCAGCAACTGTGAAGAAAACTACCTCTACCCCTGCCCAAACCAGCATACATGTAGCTGCTGGATAAACGGACTTTTCATCAGACCACACTGTAACATAAAAAAGGGTCAGTCCATGACTGAGGCTGGGCTAGCTGCAGTCACATTAAACACTAATACAACCTAAATGCTACTTAACAACATGGAATTTACTCACAAAATTCTTGGGTAATTGACTTGCTAAAGGTGGATGAGATCTTGGCTCACCCAAACTCTGCTGCAGACTTCCATCTATCCAATATGCATTGGCATTTATCCCACACTCATTGACATCCATCCCACAATTGCTGGCATTTGCCCCATATTCATTGAAAATAGTTGTAAAAGGGAATGTTGTTGTTGCAGAAGGAAGAGTTGAACCCTCAGAACTGAACAGCAGAAGCATGGTTGAGAAGGAGATGGATTAAATACTGGAAGGATAGTTTGCATAGATGGGAAAAGTCAGAGTGAGAAGTGTTTGCAACTTGCACAGAGGGAATCCTCTTGAATTTGTGTGTAGAAGAAATATTTTAGTAGTTACACGGCTTAACGCCAAGTTTCAATGAGCAGTTCCAGCACCCCACATAAACAGCCTGAACACTGTGGGTCCTTCACTGCTACAGTCACCCCACGGTATCTGTGCCAGCGGCTGCCCGTGGGTCAGGACAGCCAGGCAAATCTGAAACACCAGGGAATCCTTCCCAGGTTAATTCCGTGGTGTTACGTGACTGTGTGCTTTATCAGTGAGAATGCCAGCTGCCTCCTTGGCAGCTGAGCTGCAGCGAGGGCTAACTGGGGGAGCATGATGTGACGTGATAGGAGCAGGTTTAGTTAAATGGAGAGCCTTCCCCATTATCTTTCTGAAAAACAATTGACAGGCCTGCTGTTGTTGGTCTTCTCAAAACAAAAAAAAAAAAAAAAAGCTCCGAAGCAAAGTGTTTCCAAAATGTAATATACTTTACCACATCTCTTTAACTCTCTAGATATTAGTTCCAACTAATCACAGCTGCTTTCCTTTGAGCTGCCAGCCTGCTCGTAGAGAAGGCACGGAGAGCTGGCCAGCAAAAATGTGAATTATTTATGTTACTGCTGAAAGCATGAGTCTTGTCACTAGAGCCTTGCTTGATTGAATGGATCTGCAGAGACAGTTTCTGTAGCAACCCAGAACCTTGCCCAGCAAAATGTCACCCAGTCACAGCTAAGAGAGAATGGTAATAAATATCTGTCTCAGTAGCTGAGGATGACATAGAAGTGCCAGAATAAAATATTATCTGTGTTTTGAGTCCTTCAGTCTCCTAAGACCTACCAAGATGTCATTTCAGAAGGCGAGTTGGTAGCATGTCAACTCAGGTACAAGTAATAATCTAGCTGTGATAACACGAGTTTTCAAAAGATTACACAAGTCTTTGTGGGAACTCAGCCATTCTTTAGCACCAGGAACACAAGCTGCTGCAGTCAGGCTCTTACTGGTAATCCAGCTAGTTAGAGTCAGTGCAAATAAAAATGTGGTTTCCAAAAGCTTATTGTCACATCTTTGGATGCTACATCCACATACCAAATGCTGAGTTCAATAATACTGTCCAAAATATTTCAGACATTTGCCTTCCCCCTCACTCCCTACCACGGTATTTAGTGTAGATGGACCAAGGTAGGAATATGTAGACTCAACAGTTCATTTTCTATCTATCCTTAGCCTTTGATCCTGGCACATTGCTGTTTGAGGTCTGTCTGCCTTGCTGTAAAGATGAACCTATCATAATGAAAATGTTACAGAGATTACAAACTGTCAGGACTATCTTGCAAAGCTTCGAAGGGCAATACAGGTCAGTACCTTTGTCTAGAAATAGTAAACATATTTTTCAGTATGTCATTCAGTATGAATTTTTCTTAATTATCAATCTAGGAAATTATCTTTTACTAAATATATTTGTCATGCCTTAAAAATTTCTGAGGCTGTGAAGCCCAAACCGTGTTAGAAAGGTTACAATATCCAGAGTTTTTTAAAGTACACACATGTTAATAGACAGTTCCTTCCTCGTGTGTCTCCGAATCAGCTCTATTCATGATCAGACACGGAAAATTAAACCGAAAATTTTTGTGCTTCCACATATCTGCAATTCCACTGTTTCCTATATTTTGACCTTATGAAGAAAACTGGGCTCTCTGCATTCAGAGCAACCTAGGTGCTTAGCTCTAAATGGGAAATAATCCCATTATAAAAGGCTTGTGATTACTTGTTCAGAGGTCACCAAGGTACAACTCTAAAGGTGAACAAAAGTGAGGGAAGTTGCGTGAGACTTTCGTAACCTAGACAGGGAGTAATCTGACTGGCAGATGATGGAGGCTTGGTTTATATTTAAAAGTTTTGCTGATTTAGCAATACCAGGACTGTAACAACATTCACCAATCAATACAGCTTTCCTGGCAAAAGCTGCAGGTGTAGTTTCACTGGCGAAACATCCTTTGCAGTTCTGGTATAAACAACAGATAGTTATTAAAGCAATTTAAATTGTATCCTGTCTCTAGGAGGGTTTACCGGGTCTGCTACTGTAGCTGCACCGGCAAACTTTCTAGTCAAGGCTGTTCTACAAATCAGCCACTGAAGTGTGCACGGCTGATGACAGCAGAGCTGCTTTGGAGGCTTGACGAGAGTATAAAGCTTTCCACCCTTTGGGAGGCCCACCGAGAAACAGTCTGCTTCCTTAAGAGAATCTTGGCTGGAGAACAAAGGACTTCAGCTCATATTCAGAGGGGTAATTTACATCTCATTAAACCAATATTTAAAAATCTACAGTGTGTTTGTTTCTTTAGTGTTTGTGTTTTCCTTTTCCAAACATGTCAAAAAAGATGCATTTTCAATTAGTTTTTTTTTTTTTTTACTTTTTCAGAATGAAAAGCAGCAAGAACATTTCTGGGTGCCTATAGATTTTTTTTCCCCCTGCCCTTGCCTAGATATAAAACAGCTTAAAAGAATTTTTTTTTAAACTTCCCAAGACAGATCATCTCAAGCATAAACAGAAGTATGAATATTTTCAACTATAGATGTTTTGGAATGTAGTAAATTCTTGAAAGGCATCTCACCTTCATATATTTTGCTATGTAGTACTCTAACTTCATGACTATCCAGCAAAACGTCTTTAATTATCAATTGCTGGTGATTCTCAAATCATGTGTGCTATATGGGGTCTAGTCTAAATGCTTTTTAGTAGGCTTTATATCAGCAAAACTTATGGCTGTATCTGTTAAAAAAAAAAATCCCAACCAAAAATCCCAGCTTTATCTGACAGCTATGTCAACTGGTGTAAGAAACAGTGGGATACAGATGTATCAGGAAAATTTCTAAGTGACGCTTTCAGCAAAACTATGCTTTTGATAGGAGGTGGTTTCAAGAACACATGTATGAGGCATGCTTTCACAGGCAGAGATACACCCACACTCTGCGCACAGTGCTGGTACCACACGATTCCTGTAATAATAAACAGCTTTTCATTAGAGAGCCCAAGGATGGACTCAACGGGCATTTCTGGACAGCTCTTAATGAGTTGTTTCAAAAATTGCTTAGAGCACAGAGTGTTCCCACAACTAATTAGCATGGGGGCCTCATGGGCAACTTCTTGCCAACAACCTGTAGAGCTTGCTGAGGTACCCCGGCTTCACGAGAAGACTTGTAAAGGCAAACTAGTAATACACTAAAACAGAAGATCTGCTCGTTGGGTCTCAGGAAGGCTGTGTTCTGGAGGGTAGCAGACTGCGTTGCCTCGCATCAGGCTTGGTCCTTTCTCGATTAGTAGACAAAAAATCTGGGTTTGAGGGTGGCCTTGGACCACATGACATCCTCATCAAGGCAATTTGGCTTCTATTATTGGGTTTGCTCCTGTAATTAGTATGAACGAGCACGAACTTATGAACACAGTGGTTTGAGGAGGAGCTACATTTCCCCACTCCTACATTTTTTCCCTAGGAGCAGAACAGTAAGTACTGCTTTTGCCAAATAAACTGGGTATACATTATGGCTTGATTCCCGGTATGTAATTAATATTCTTTGTGAACAGTGTGTCTTCAAATAGCTGGCTAATATTTACACTGAGAAGAGGTCTTGCAGTTCCAGCTTTGGTCAGCCAGACAGAGAAACTCTAGTTTTATTTTATCTTGTGACACACTGTAAGGGCAAAGCAGTGTGTTCAAAGTACAGCATTTCAAGGCTTACAGGAACAAACATGAATATGCAATTCAACCGGCAAACAAAAGATGCTGTTGCATTTCCTGTCCCCACCTGCCCTGTTTTTCCGAAAGGGGATACAAACACGAACACAGAAATCAAATACGTTTGTAGCAAGATAAAACGACAAACAGCAGTTTTTACCAGAAACTTGCCAAGTTTTCGTTTTTGCTGTCTTTCTGCTGTGTTTGCGGGATATATGTGTGTGTGTAATGTGTGTGTGTATATATATATATATATATGTGCATACACAGATACACATACATATAATTTACACTTTAAACATGCTCTCACATGACCTCGCTCGGGAGGCGCCCGGGTGGGTCTGGAATGTCTCCGGAGAGGGAGGGCCCCGGGCAGCCCAGTGCTCTGCCACCCTCAGCCTAGGAAAGTCCTTCCTCCCTCACGCTGAGGTGAAACTCCTCGTGCTTTGGCTCACGGCCCCTGCTCGCCCTGTCCCTTCCCACCCGGCAGGCAAAACCCAGCGCCTGTGGGAGCGGCCGCGGAAGGGGCAGGGGGCTGTGTGGGCGGGCCCGGCAGGGGGGCGGCCCCGCGCCGGGGGCACCGAGCGG
>VXBX01002901.1:359274-409377 GCA_013400415.1 Scytalopus superciliaris
GGCTGGGCCGGGGAGAGGGTGTTGGTAGTGAGGGGGCGAGCAGGGAGAGGAATTGGAGGGTGCCGGGGGCCCAGATGGGTCCAGGAGGCAGGGGGTCGCCGTGGGGAAAGCAGGCGGAAGTGGGAAGCCTGTCCCAGTTTGGGATGAGGGAGCGCGGGGAGCGGGCGGGGGCTCCTTCTTTTCCATCGCGAAGCTTAAGGCTGCTGCTGCTGCTTCTACTGCCCCCACCGCACAGGGAACAGGGACCTGGAGGGAGGGGAGCATCCCCCACGCCACCGTGCTGGGATTAGGGACGGGTTTGGGCCTTGCCCCGGGAAAAGCTGCGGGAGAAGGGCAGCGCGGCTCGAGGTGCGAGCCCCGCGTAAATAGCAGGCACAACATGGCGGCCCGGCAGTGACTGGGCAGCTGCACCTCCCCGGCCTCGGAGCCCGCATTCGCGCTCCCAGTCTGGTGTCCAAACCAAACCCTTGGATTTAGGCAGTTTGGACAGTAGGTGAATATTACAATCGTTAGAAGAGGGCCTGAGCGTGGAGATCTTGTGGAGGGTTGGGTTTTTCTTGGGGGGTTAGTTTAAAGGGAAACAAGGTTAAGTTTATAGAACGCAGATTGTCCTCTTCTGAAGGGCTAAATAGAGTGACCTTTAAGTATCAGTTAAGGCCATTTACCCAGTGCGGTCCCTCTGAGAAATTAACTGGGGGATGGGGGCACCCTTATCTTACAGAAAAGTTTGTGGGTGAAAGGTGATCATCTTCTCCGGATAGAGAAGTGTGTGGTGGTGGTGGTGGTGGGGCTTGTTTTCCTCTGCCTGGTTAGAGAAAATTCTGGGGGCTTGGGATAATCTGTTTGGCTTTCAGGTGATCTGTGCCCCGAGTAAGGCTAGTGTTGTGTGCATATTTAAGTTATTTTGGCTAGAGAAGTTGATTAGTTGAGGATGGGAAAGAAGAAATTCTCCCTGACTGTAGAAACTGCAGCAGCCTGTAGGATCCTAACATGGCGTCTGAAAGGCACATGATATAAAAAGAAGGGAAAGAGGAGGCTCCCTCTGAGCCCAGCCCAGGCAGTTGCTGACATCAGTCAGCCACTACACATGGATGGGGGTTTACAGCACCTTTTTAACGAGCATTTCGTAAGAAAAGGGTTCTTCTTTCAGTCCCCCCATGGTGCCAGTCACCCCCTCCCCCGTTGTTTCCCTTGCTCCCTCTGGTCTCAGGTGTTAAAAGGCTTTTTTAGTTTGGCTTTAAATCATGGTTTATAATGGTGAGAATTGTACTATCTGATGTTGGGGGAGGGAAGGATCTCTTAAGTTACTTAATCTGTCTTTCTATCAATGCAGGATGTTTTTTTTAGTATGCCACAGACCTCTTCCAGTCTAGTTTTAAATGCTGCCAGTGGCTGAGTTTTGCCATTCCTTGGGGAGGTGACCTCATAATCTAATAGCTCTCACCATTATATCTCCTAAAGGGGCAGTGGATGTGTATAAAATGATTTATGATGAATAACAATGCTGTCAATTTTTTTTTTTCATTTCTGGGTGATTTAGAACCTGCCCTGAAGTGTGGGGATTTTTTTTTAAAAGATGTCTTAAAACCTGTATCAATGGTTAGTTTTGCCTAGTTACTGTTTGTGACTGTAGCTTATTCAAGGCAAGTTTTTAGTTGTTTCTGGGAAAATGATCTCCTTTACTAAGCCACTTTCAAAAAGTGTTGCCTGGAGACAATTTGTTTAGTGTAAAACTTGAGTGGTCTGCTTTACAATTAAATAAATGGTTCTGAAATGTGTGACTGGTATTATAAAATTTGTAAATAAAAAGTGTGAAATATGTATTTGTCTTTTTATTTACCATTGTATAGTGCAGAATTTGTTTCCAAGACCCATTTTGTATACAAAGGTTTTTTAAAAAAACAAATTTTTGCACAAGTTTGTGACTTGGGGTTCAATTGCCAGATATTATTTTGGACTTGAAATCTTGTAGGAAACTAATAAAAAAAAAGGCCACACATTTCCAACAATAGCTTTCCTACGTTATTTGAAGGAACAGTGGGAGTTTTATAATGAAGTCTTTAATATTATGCTGATGAGCTCAGAGTTAGTGTTCTTCTGCGTTCTGGTGATTATGCGGCGCCTCCCTGCCTTTTGATTAGTGTCGTGCGGGCATCTTTCTTGCTGGGGGTATTGCAGGGGCCTCCTGAAAACAAAATGCGTTCCAGTGTGGGATTCCCTTTTGTGGCGATTGAAATATGCGCTAGATACCTTGGCATAATAAGCATTTCCAGAAGAGAAGACTTAAATATTCCAATCATATTTAAGTCATGGTTCGTACAATGGTTACACCTGAATAGCTTATATTTGAAGCAGGGTACGTGCTAAGCTTCTAATTCTGCGCCATAGTTTGACGTAGGCTTCCTTACTAGATTATGGTGCTTACATGTGTAATTGCTCTTAACAGTCTAATGCATGATGAAAGAGACAGTTAAACTATTTTACTGTGCTTTTGCTGCTAATGGTTCCTCAGTAACTCAAAGCTTAAGTGAGTACCATGAGCTACATCCATATATTGGTAAAGTGGAAGAGTATAAAATACCCTGGGAGTGGCTATCAGGCATAGGTACTTCTGAGACAGCTCTTTGTGTCCCTAACACAGCTGACTAAAAGTCAGAAATGGTGTACTGTCATTTTATTTTTTTTTTTTTAATAAAGGAAGGCATTCAGAACGGGAGTAGTGTTTTTAATGTGCCATTGTGCAGACTGCTTCAAAAAAGAAATCCAGTATTCCGCAGACATTTTAAATAGCTGCAGACCCACAGTCTTTGATTTCTGAGACTAGTGATGCCTTTTTTCTAACACTTGCATATTAGATTCTTTACAGATCAGTATTATGTCATAGTGTAAGATCAGCTTTTAATGTGCTGCACTTATTTTTAGCTAATTTAGCTGATTTTTCTGTCTTTATATGTATGACATGCACCACCTGCCTCTTTCTACTTTTTTTACAACCTGCTCAAAGGCAGTTTGCCCCCTCCCTCCCCCAACTAACAAGGAGTTCTGCCCTCTTCAATAATAAGTTTCAAGTCATGATAAATTATTACACCTTCAAGAGTGAGGAAACCCTGTGATTTGCCCGTGTAAAAATATTGTTAAGTGGGTGCCCTTCTGTGAACCACCTCAAAGGGGAAGGAATTAAATCTAAAATAGTGCTATTCTACACATTTGTATGGATAACGGGGCTGCAAAGTAAGGTGTTGATAATTAACTTAGTAGCCTATCATGTTTAAAATGAGCAGTGAGTGAAACTGTTCTGGTTTTATCCTTACTGGATGATGAATGAGTATTGCAAGTGGGTGCTTTTCTAAGGGGATCATGGTCAACACACATGGCTTGTGGTGTTGTCTTCCATGTTGTCCTCTTCAACAAGTCTGTGTACTTGCTGATGTTTTCTGGAACTTTACTATGCCTTCTGCATTGTGAAAGCCACTGGTGGGCATTAAAATCACTTTATTGGTCCAGTAGTGCTTTCTGTACATTAGAAGTGGCTGTAGCAGTACAGGGGTCACCACACTTCTATAGCACAAACTTGCTGTGAGTTTTAAAAAAGGATATTAAAAAAACCCCCAACCAAACCCAAGCAACAAATGAGCCAAGTGTTGTAGCAAAGATGTTTCCAGAGTTTGAAGACTTTCTTCTGTGGAAGTGGTGATGGCAGTTCCTGAGCTAGTCTGTGCATTTACCTGGTCGACTACATGATTGAGTTTTGACTGGATTTTGAACTCTGTTCTGACTGCATTTTTGCATGCACTCTGGAAATCTGAACCGTCACCAGCTACAAGTGCGAAGAGAGAATGGGACTCCTTGCTCTGTCTATTTGGATTACAGTGAAATAATTGCAACTGATTCTGCATGTAGTTTTAAGAAAAGACTGTGGTACTCTACAATCTACGGCTACAGAAGTTCACCAATTTGGGCTATTTGCCAGAAGTCTAATTTGTGTTCTGTGAAATCCAGAAAAGCACATCCAGGCAGTTTTAATTATAAACAATTTTTTAGAAGTTCCTTCAAGGGCTAACAGTGTTTTCCTGCTAAGTTACTTTCTCAGGTGAAAGGTTACACTCAGTACACTAGCGGCAATACTGACATGGGGGCTGCTTTTTTCCTCTATTTTTTTTCCTGTTTCCAAAGCTTTGTTATGCAAACAAAATAACCTAAGGTGTTCCTTTTTTTTTTTTTTTTTTGTGATAGACCCACTGCACTATACTTTGAACTGAGTGTCCCTTTTTCAGATAAAGTTTTTGCATAAACAATCCCACCAAATCCCTTGGTCTTTATAGTGGCAACCAAAAAGAGAGGTCTGTATTTCTGGGATTGGTAATCCCTTTATTTAAAAAGGTTCAAATATGTTTTTGTTGTACTAAACTTCTCAGTTTCTTCTTATTACTCCAGGCTCCTGCATCAGAGAAGCTCCCTGTTATGTACCTAATGGATTCCATTGTCAAGAATGTGGGAAGAGAGTATCTCACTGCATTTACTAAAAACCTAGTTGCAACATTTATTTGTGTATTTGAAAAGGTATATACATTTTCAGAAAAGTACTGTATTCTAAGCAAAATTTGTTCCCGGTAAAATAAATACATGCTTTCAGGTTTGGGTTTTCTTGGGTAGTAAACAAGACTGATTGGTTTTTATAAATCTCAGTACTGTGTCTATACTGTTAAAGATTATTCTTTTTGCTATTAAGCATGTGAGTTACATGTTAGCTGAAGGATGCAAAGTATTACTTAATTTGGTGTATAAAATCTGTCATTTTCCTGTCCAGGCAAGATTTTACTAACAGTATTTTGGTTAATAATTGCTTACCTGGATGGACTTTTTGTAATGACCAATTAATTATGAATTGTTGGTTTATTTTTAAGATAGTAAATAGTCTTTATGCCAAGAATAGACTGAGAGTCAGTTTCTTGTGGATTTCTCAAAACATCTCTCTCCTGTAGTTAGATTTGTCTTGATTTACACAATTCACATTGTGCAGAATGAGTGCTTAATCTGAAGAGTGAGTAGTATTAACACCTGATTCTCTCTGGTGCTTTGAAAAAAAATGGTGGAGGGAGGGTCTTAAATGCATGTCTATATTATATTATAAATGAGTGTTTTAATTTCGTTCGACATTGAAAGCTGCTCTTTTAATTTTGGCTCTTAGTCTTTAAATCCGGGCAAGTAATTGTTGTATTCCTCAGAAACGCAAATCAAAGTCCAGGTTTTGAAAGGCTGGACTTGAATGGGTTTAAGTTGGATCAGAAAAGAAGAGTTAACTTCTGTGGGTTCCTGTATGTTATAGGAAAGTGGCGTCTCGTATGAGAGAGATGAGTGGAGCTTTTGCATATTTGTCATTGCATATCAGCAAGGATCTGAGATCCCAGAATGATTTATATATGGTTTTCAGATGTAAAATGCACGATGATGTAAGGAAGAGATTGTTACTATGACTGTAGAAGACTTAAACATCTTAGTGTAGAGCACATAGGTAGATTTACTTGTTTTTTCAGTGCTCTTCTACTGAATTGCGTTTAATGGTGCAGCTGAATGAAAATAACTCTGGAAAATAACTAATCTTCAGAGTTTTATATATTAACTCCTTACTTAAGCTAACTAGTAGTATTTAATTAATGTGTACTAATTAACTGGGTAAAGTGGCAGTAATTTCTAATAGCTTAGTTGTTCATGTTAAAAGGTGCAAGTAGAATTCCAGCACAGATATTGTTACAGATTTCGTTTTGTCAGTAAATGGTCACTAAGGTATCTTTAGACACTTCATGAAGTCAGGAACTTCTTGCTCAGTCATTTCTGCTCCTTTTTGCCGTGAACTTCATACCCTCTGAAAAATTGCATGGAGGCATCCCCCCCAGTTGTGAAGTGTGAATTATTTTTATTGAAGTTCCTGCTCTTCCCCAAAAGAACCTCTGAACTTTTTAGACTATTCTGTTTTGCTGTAACATCTCAAAAACAAAATTGCGGCAAAAATCACCTATATAGGCAATACTTAATGATTGAATTGGGATTTTGACATTAGGACAGCTGCATATATGTTGTCCTCTAATATTTTTCCTTTATTGTTTATTGAACTACTCAATGAGATGAACTAAATTTTGCTTTACTGTAAATTTCTAACTTAGTTTTCATGAGATAATCAAAACTCAGTTGTTTGTTAAGAGATAAAGTGGGCCTCTGGTCCTACAAGTATGCTTGATCTGTGACTCATAGATGGGTCTGATTTTGCAGCTGAACTGAAGTAATAGTTGACTTCATTTTAGCTAATACTCCTTTTATTGCATTTGTTGGAAAAAAATCCTTCAGTGACTAAACAGCTGAGTAAAACACCTTTTCTCTTCAAAGTTTGTTTTTTCTTTATTTGTCATTGTTATACTCCATTCAGCATCAACACTTGAATAATGTATTGTCTCAAAGGCTGTTGCCTTTCAATATTTTTGTTACTGTATTTTTTCCACAGAAATTGGGCCAGTAAAATGAGAATTTTGCTAATGGAAAAGTTGAAAGAAAATTCTCAGAGAATGGTAATAAACAATAAAACCTTCAAATGGCCTTGAAGCAACAGTTGCACATTTGAGCGTCTGTTACTGATCCCATTGATAGAGATGTATGGTCTGCACTGCTTATTGATTCCATATAGCAAATTCAAAATGTTAAAATGGCAAACTGTTGATAGAGATAGGAAATGAATGAAGTCTTAAGTGCTACAGAAAAGTTTAAAAAATTGTTCTCTATTAACTTAACAAGCCATAGAATTGTTTTATTGTTTTAGGTGGATGAAAATACTAGGAAAAGTTTATTTAAATTACGCTCCACATGGGATGATATTTTTCCTTTGAAGAAACTATATGCACTTGATGTCAGAGTCAACTCATTAGATCCTGCCTGGCCAATTAAACCTCTGCCCCCAAATGTGAATACTTCTAGCATCCATGTGAATCCTAAGTTTTTAAATAAATCGGTAAGTTTTTCTGCCTGCTGTAAGAACAGATGGTAATACATGTAGTTTTCATTGTTTGTATATTGCTTTTTGAAAATTTAGTATATTAAGAATGAAGTATGTGACCTTTGTAGACAGGTAAGAGAAATTTACTAATTCAGAATATTTGAAGGGTTTCTTTGTTGTATTTCGAAATTGTATTCTAGGTTTGGGAAGATGGATGAATTTATATTAAATGACCTACACCTATCACAGCAGGCAAATTGTAGTGGGGCAAAAAAATGTGATTTATAATGCTGTACAAGCTAAGACCCCAAACACAATAACACTAAAAGGAGATGCATTTAGTTGATTCCATCAGGATTTTAAAAGTAACTTTTTTTAATTCTGTTTTTAGCCAGAGGAATCTACTGCACCTACCTCTGCTGTCACTTCTGGTGCCTCTACTCCCCCAGCTGTTCCTGAAATACAAAAGAATTTGACACAGGAGCAACTGATAAGGCAGCAATTGCTTGCAAAGCAAAAGCAGTTGTTAGAACTTCAGCAAAAAAAACTAGAGCTGGAGCTGGAACAGACTAAAGCACAGTTGGTGAGTAGGATAGTTGATAAAACTTTCATAGTTGGGTCTCACTTTCTTTTGGACAGTACTTGGCTGTACTGCTAAGTACAGCACATTGGTTTTTTTTTCCCTCCTATTAGACAGGTCTAGCTATTTGAGGACTACTAGAACAATGCAAGGTGATCTGTGGTTCCTGAACAGTTTTTGTTACCTAAAACGCTTAAGAATTACACTTGGAGGTGGGGCAGTTAAAGAAAAGTGAACTTCTTCTCGTTTTGTTTTTAACTTCTCTTCAAATTGATGCTTGTGATCCTCATCTTCCACCTTTTCTTGTGCCTCAGAGCAAGCCAGGCTTTTTCAAATATGTTGGCTTTTAAAGAGAAGGGGAGCCTTATTGTTGTAAACAGGTTTCCTTACTGGGTCAGGTTCGATTGATACTGCCATCTAAAGATGGTGGTTAAGCTATATTTTACATTTTTAGTTGAAAGTCTTGCTATGTTGACAGCTGACAATACCAAAATAAAGCCTCTTTGAAGTGTAGAAGTATGAAAATAGGATACTAGGCTGCTGAGTTGCCTAGAGCATGTGGTTTATATAGAAAAGCTAATGCTGTAATTGGAACGTGTGCCTAAGTTGCATATTTTGCTATACTGATCTTGCATTATAGTTGGATTTGATCTTTTGTAATGATACTGCATTATTTTAATGCTTTAGCACTTTCTCGTTAATGCGATCACTTTATGAACAGTGACAGGACTTGAGGAAACGGCATGAAGCTGAGTTAGAGGAGGTTTAGGTTAGGTATCAGGAAAAGATTTTTCACCAAAGGGTGGGTGCTTAAGCACTGGAACAGGATCCCCAGGAAAGTGATCACAGCACCAAGCCTGTGTTGAGTTTGAGAAGTGTTTGGACAACACTCTCAGACACATGGTGTGATTCTTGCAGTGTTCTGTGCAGGGCCAGAAGTTGGACCCTGATGCAGTCCTTCCAGCTCAGAGTGTTCTGTGATTCCTTGATTTAATGTATAATAATAATGACCTGTTAGCAATCAGTGGGTCATTTTCAGTTAAGTGGCTGGATCTCCTAACTTTCAAGGCATTGCTCTTGCGGTTTTGTTTTTGAGACAGAATATGAGCACCTTTAGGTAGGAGTTGTTAATGCTGGATTTTTTCCAATTTCAGGCTGTATCTCTCAGTGTTCAGCAGGGATCATCTACTATAGCTTCAGTTCCAGCACCTTCCAAGCAGCACATGTCTCCCACACCTCATATGACAGTTAAACCACCTCACCAGACTGCTGTGCAATCTGAAAAAAACAAGCCATCCCCAAGTCCTCCACTTCATGACATCAAAATAGTAAACAGAGATCCTCGACTTAATAGGATGTGTCAACATTCTTCACATACTAAAGAGCAATCACATAGGAAAGAATTTTCACCAAATGTGACCAGCCAGTCTGATAGTAAGGCAAACAAAACAGCACAGGCTGAAAAACAGAACTCAACAAAGTCAGAAAAATCAAAAGCAAGTGAAAAAACACAGAAGAAAGAACTTGACCAGTCCAAAGCAAAGTCTAAATCACCATCCCCTTTGAAAAATAAGCTACCTGATAGTAAAGATAGTAAAAGCCAGGAATGTGAAAGCACTAAAGTGTCTGACATTAGTAAGCGGGACCCAAGACTGAAAAGACATCTTCAAGATAAGTTGGAGGGCAAAGAAGAGGAGGTCAAAGAAAAGAGGAGAAGTACAGAGAAGAAGGAAAAAGAGGAGCATAAGACAGGTGAACATAGACCCGTGGGGAGCAGAAATAAAGTGATTAATGGTGTGGTTCAGAAACAAGACACGACTACAGAGGAGTCAGAAAAACAGGGTGGGAAACAGGGAAGATCAAGTAGTAGAAAACGGTCGCGATCACGCTCTCCTAAGGCACGGTCACCATCTACACATTCCCCAAAAAGAAGAGAGAGGAGATCACCCAAAAGAAGACTTAGGAGTTTATCTCCTACTTCATCAACTCCTAAAATTGGAAAAATACGTCAGATAGGCCCTAAGCAGTCTCACACTGAAGAGGGCACACAGGCAGCAAGAGATGAAAGAAATTCTAATAAGAGAAATGTTAAACAAGAGGTGCGAGATCCAAGGAGAGTGAAAAAAGCCCAAGAGGAAAGACCCCAAGAAACAGCCACCCAGCATTCTGCAAAAGCTTCTCCAGATCCAAAGGAGAATGCAGAAAACTGGCAAGGATCCAAATCAGGCAAGAGGTGGAAATCTGGTTGGGAAGAAAACAAAAAGTAAGTTACTATCTTTTAAACAACTTCTGTGTGAAGTCAGTGGAAATTTGCCTGTTGACCTCAGTATAGCTGGCTTTGGGAGGCAGTGTTCACATTGTTAAAATTGATAAGTTTAACTTCTTTTTTCTAGTGAAATATGGAAATGATGCATACTTAGATTCTAAGGTGATAGTGGTATTTTTCCATGATCAGTTCTAGTAGGAATGTAACAATTATGTCCTGAATAAAGACATAGTCTGTATTTTAATTGTATTCTTGCTTTCAGCTCACAGCAGAATGATGAACACCAAGCACTTGGTAAATCCCCTCACCAAAGACACCGGGAAAACTGGCCTGCTGGTAAAGGAATTTTATCACCCCGAGCACCAAAGCAGCAGCACCGTTTAAGTGTGGATGCCAATTTACAGATTCCCAAAGAATTGACATCTGCAAGCAAGAGAGAATTACTTAAGAAGGTAATATTAATGGATCTGTACTTGTAGAAGTTTCCCAGGTATGGTTTTCTTAATCTTCTCTTCCTAGAAGTCTAAACTTTAACTTTATGTTACAGGCCAATGACCGCTTAACGTCTGGTGAAATAACGCAAGATGAGTTCCTCATGGTAGCTCATCAAATCCGACAGCTGTTCCAGTACCAGGAAGGAAAGCACAGATGTAATGTCTGGGATAGCCCTACAGAGGAAAAATGTGGTTTGAAAAAGAAACCTCTTCTATCAGATGCAGAATTAACATATTATGAACATAAAGCTAAATTAAAAAGGACACAAGTTCAGCATTCATTGTCCAGACTTGATTTGTTGGATCCTGATGATATTTTGGATTATCATATACCTGATGCATTGCTTTCTGGAATAGAATGTGAACAAGCAAAAGCCAAGCGTGGAGTACAGTTTGACAGAAAAGAAGCATTTGCAGAACGATCAAGGAGACATTCTCCTGTAAGTGGCACTACGAGGCCTTTTGCTGATAACCTGTCACCACTTGAGAGTCGACGAAGACTTGAAGAACAACGTGCTACTAAAGGAGCAAGAGTTTCCGATCCTTATGACAGCTGGGGGGAATCAGATGAATTTAGAGATGCTCTCAGGCAACAGGGGAAAAGCACAGCAGAGTTCCAGAAAATAGATGGAGATGCAGTCTGCAGGTTTGATAATCGTGAGGAAAGACAGCTTCTTGGGCAAGCTGGTATGTGGTTTTGCTTTATTTTATATCTGTTAAGTAATGGGCAGCATTTTAGTGAGTGGTTATCTGATTTGTTGTGATTTTTTTAGGTGTTCGAGAGGAACCAAGATCACCATTCAGTGAACGTTTCAAAAGAGCTAGGTATGAAGATCCAGAGAAAGCACCATTTCCAGAGAGTCCAGGATCAAGATTTGGGGGTATTGAAGCAAAGCAGAGGATAAGTGCACTAATGGAAGACAGACCTCTCTTTGATGGCTCACCTAGACCAGCTGCTGCAAGGGTTGGGGTAGATGGACAAGGAAGTCCTTTTGTTGATGGTCCTACTGCTGGTTCAAGTTCCAGAATTGATGGGCCACCTGGACAGGCTGCTATGAGATTTGAGGGGCCTTTGGTGGGAGCAGGTGCATCTCAGTTTGATGGACCACTGGCAGGAGCAGGGGGAGCTGCAGCCCTAAGATTTGATGGGCCACCAGGACAGCTGGCAGGGGCCCTCAGGTTTGAAGGACCCCCAGGACAGGTTGGTGGAGGAGGTCCACTGAGGTTTGAGGGACCTCTTGGGCCTTTGCGGTTCGAGGGGCCTTCAGGACAGCCTGTAGGTGGTCCTAGATTTGAAGGATCTGGAGTTGGTCTCAGGTTTGAGGGTCCACGTGGTCAGCCTTCAGGTGGTCTCAGGTTTGAGGGACCTCATGGTCAACCTATGGGGCCTCGGGGTCAACCAGGGGGTGGTCTCAGATTTGAGGGACCCCATGGTCAGCCCTTGGGGCCTCATGGTCAACCAGGGGGTGGCCTCAGGTTTGAGGGGCCACATTTACAGCCATTGGGGCCCCATGGACAACCTGGAGGTGGCCTCAGATTTGAGGGGCCACATGGTCAGCCTATGGGGCCACATGGACCGTCAGGTGGTGGGCTCAGGTTTGAAGGGCCACATGGACCATCAGGTGGGCTCAGGTTGGAAGGACCACATGGTCAGCCAGGTCTAGGTCCTCGGTTGATTGATGGACCAGTACACCAGGGAGCTGGTGGACTTAGATTTGATGGTCCTCTGGGTCGGGCCGGTCCAAGATTTGATGGCTGTCATGCAGCTGGATTTGATGGTCAGCCTGGACAGCTGTCTCTCCTGCAAAGATTTGATGGAATTCATGGACAGCCTGGTCCAAGACTGGGACCTGGCCAACAGGCACAAGCAAGATTTGAAACAGCCATACCTCAGAGATTTGATGGACCTCACCAGCCAGCCTCTAGATTTGACTTGCCCCTTGGCCTTCAAGGTGCACGTTTTGAAAATGTAGCTAACCATCCTGCCTCAAGACTAGAAATGTCACCATATGGACAAGGTGGTCCATTTGTTGAACATCCTGGCCAGGGCTACAATGGACCAGCTCATGGAATGCAGTTCCAGAGACCTGATATATTCGATGGTTCACCTGGACCAAATTTCAATGGGCCAGCTGGCCCAGGAGCACAGAACTTCCCACTGAGGGCAGGTGGACATTACTTCGATGAAAAAGGTCTTCAGGGTCCTCAATACGGAAATTTCAATAATATGCCAATGGGAAGTAATCAGGTAAGAATTGATTGCATTAAATAGTTTGCTTGCAGAAGTATTTTTGCGTAGAACATTAGCAAGTTTTCTTCCTCTAAAAACTGCATAGTTTTCTGAAGAGCTGGCCTGCTGGCAGCCAGTTTCAAGGTAAAAAAGTAATTTAAGAAGGATATACATTGCCATGTTTAAAAAATATTTTTTAAGTATTAAACTACTGGATGTTAGCAATTACTTTGTAGTTCAGACTATGAGAGTGAGATCATAATTTTTGACTTGAAAACAAAACCAGGTAATTTGGAAGCCTTTGGTGTTTTCATTAGCCTTCAACAAAAGTGAATTCTATGTATAGCATAAAAGATAATGTAAGTGAATATACCTGATTAATTTTTCTAAAAGTTGTGAAATTAGAATGGACCAGAGTAATTCTGTTGTCTTTCTGCAGCTGTTATGCTAGTGACAAGCCAGTTTTAAAGAAGTATCCATAACTTGGGGAAATTGAGAAAGATACAGCCATTGTTGAATTTTCTTGTTCAACTTCATTGTCTTTTAAAATTGTCTCAGCACCAGCTTGCTTTATTAGTTCAGTTGTCTTTGCTGTTGTCTATTGAAAGTTTTCTCTTCAAAAGGGAAAAATTGTACTTTACATTGGTGAACACGATGTAATTTCTTTCAGTAGATGAGAGATTTTAAAGAGCATTTTTCATTTGGGGGATAAAAATTGAAGGTGAAAAGTTAACTGATTGTACAAGTGTCCTGCAGACCTCTGATGGGATAAAATTTTAAACAGTTTGTACTTGTAGCAAAAATGTGGGGGTTTTTTTCCCTAAAGCGTGTTACAAAACCTGTTTTATCTGAAGCTTACTGTAGCTCATTTGCTGAAGAATTTTGCTTTCAAGATGTGTGTCTGTAGTGGTTGCTGGTTCAGTTCTTAGGTAAGAGTTAATCATGGCATTTGTTATTTTGAATTTGATGAAAAGGAGCAATTTAAAAGGAAGTGCTGTTTTCGGAAAAGGTCATTGAAAGCTCAGTAAGTAGAAGAAAGGGTGGGGGTTTTTTTTCAGTGTTAGGCAAAATGAAGATGTGTTCTGAAATTTTCTGAGTGGAAAACGAAAATGTGGGAAATACTATATAGTTGTTCAATACCAAGCTGACATGGTTCACTCCTGAAGGAGTTTAATGTACGTAAAGTTATTGAGGAACGCCTAGAAGTAAATAACAAAATGTAAAACTAAGTTTATAATTGCATTATTATACAAAGAATACTTAAATGTTTACTTTCACAGGTTTCTCTCATGTCTGCTCAACCAGGACCTTATGGCCAAGGTCAGCAGTATTTGCCAAATCCTGGAAGTTTTGTCCAGAACCCTGCAGGTGTGTGTAACAGTGTAATTACTTTTATTTCTTTTGGATTGTTCCATTTAGTGGTGGCCCCAAAAATTACCTTTTTGTAATATCCTGGAGTACTAGGTCTGTGTGGGCTAAGGGAAGCCTCCTGTTGGTGTGGCTTCTGTAGCACCTTCATTTCTTCAGGGGCTTCTCTCAAACACTAAAAGGCTTTTGTTAGTTTTCATTAACTGTGTGGTTTTGGTATATAGTTGTGCTGAAAAGAAAACACATACTTTTGGTCTGGTTTTGTGGAAGGCACCAGTCTGTAGGTCTGGCTTGTGTTTGCCGGGGTGTGCAAACATTACCAGTGCATGAGTGGCTAGTAATGAAAAGCTTTAAAATGTCGTAAATGGTTAAACTAGGTGAGGAAGTAGATTGATTTTGTGAAATATTCAAGCATAAAATAAAGACAGCAGGCAACCAGCTTAGACAGCACTTCAGAATAGATTATGAAGGAAGCTCGTGCAAGGGAAAAAGGTAGCCAAATGCTAGACATAAAGCAAAGAGAGCTGTTAAATAATTTAAAACAAAAAATGGAAGACATGGGAGGCAACAGGAAGATTGTGTTGTGAAATACACTGATAAAAGTGAATTCAATTTCTGATGCTAATCTTTTGCCTCCTTGAATGTTGGTGTTTTTCCTCAGGAGCCCTTCCACATTCATATCCTGATAACCACCTTGGACAGCTTGATGTCAATGAATTGTTTGCAAAACTGCTTAAAACAGGGATCCTCAAATTGTCAAAAACTGATTCCACTTCAGCACGTATGTAGATTCATTATGTTCTAACTGTTCAGTTTATCCACAGCTCAAGTGTAAATCTAAGTATATGAACTTTTGTGAACTCCTCTGTTTCTTTTTAAGCTGAACTTTATTTTTTGGAAGGAATTTAGTGCATGTGATGAAGTAAATTCTTAGTGTCTTGTTTAATGTGTACACATCAACTATCCAGAGCAGTCAGTTCTGTCTTTGGTGCTGTGCCTTAGTAACTTGTTCTTGATTATAATCAGATTCTCTTCAGCTTCTGAAATACTTCTGTCTCTGAAGACTGAATGCCAAAGACTGAGGTGAAATACTGTTTCCTAAATTGAAGTTCTGACTTAGTTTCTTCTATGGTTTTTTACAATAATGTTAGAAGATGACTGACTCAGCCATTGCACACCTGTGCTCTAACATAGGCAGATCATATTGCTTAGTATTTGAATTTTTGGATATATAAAAATGACTTTGAGGAGCACATAATTTTTTTCTGATGATGTACAAAAGTTTTGATAAAAATAATACCTTTATGTTTTCTAGAAGGGAATGAAACATCAGCACAGCCGACGGCTGAAGAAGAAGATGATGATCAGAATGAAGATCAAAATGTTCCAGACCTCACTAACTTCATAGTTGAAGAACTTAGACAGTGCGTATAGTAGAATGAGTTCACAGTTAACGATAACAACCTGGCAGTGTCTAGATAGTTAATCCAAGACAGCTGAAAGCTCTCAAAAGATTATCTTCCATTTTGTGATTAAGAGGAACTGCATTGTTTTATGTCAGCCTTGTAGAATTTGAGAAAGGAAAAAGAGGGAAAATGAACATGGGGAAAACTCACCTTAACACAAAGGTGCATGTTGTTACTTAGGGTTATGATATGTATTGAAGCCCATATCTTGGGCTGCATCAAAAGATGCTGTGACAAGGAGGTTGTGGGAGGGGATTCTCATCTTCCACTCTGCTCTGGTGAGATCCCACCTGGAGTGCTACATCCAGATAAGGATGTGGACCTGTTGGAGCTCATTCAGAGGAGGACCATCAAGATGATCAGAGGGCTGGAGCACCTCTGCTGTGGAGACAGGCTGAGAGAGTTGGGGTTGTTCAGCCTGAAGAAGAAAGGGCTCTAGGGAGACCTTACTGGAGCCTTCCGTTACCTAAAAGGGGCTACAAGAAAAGCTGGAGAGGGACTTTTCAAAAGGGCATGTAGTGATAGGATAAAGGAGAATGGTCTTAAGAAGAGATTTATAGTAGATAGAAGGAAGAAATTCTTCACTGAGAGAGAGTGGTGAGGTCTTGGAATAGGTTGCCCAGAGAAGTAGTGGCTGCTCCATCCCTGGAAGTGTTTAAGGCCACATTGGATGGGGCCCTGAGCATTCTGGTCTAGTGGAAGGTATCCATACCCATGGCAGGGGGAACTTGGCGTTAGATGATCTTCAAGGTCACTTCCAGCCCAAACCATTCTATGATTCTAATTTTGCTGCTTTTGTGGTAGCTTGTAAAGCCAAACTAAATACAGGTGTTACTTCTTAGGCACTATTAGGTGAGAAAAGCTAGTAGGCATAAAACACAACAGTAACGTCTTTTTCTGAATTTTTAATGAGCCCGTTTTTTTGAGTGTTTAAGTTGATGGTGCTATGAAAATCAGAAATAATTTGGTCATGTTGTGTACTTAGAACCTTGCAGCAGATTAATGCTTTTTCCTTAATGTTGTAGACAGTTGAAGCAACTTACTGAGAACTTCTTACTTGTCTCTTTTTAAGGAAATGTTAAGACCCTTTTTCATCTCTTTTTTGTAGGCGTTATGATAGTGTTATAAATCGGCTGTACACTGGAATTCAGTGTTACTCATGTGGAATGAGGTTCACTACTTCACAGACAGATGTTTATGCAGATCATTTGGATTGGCATTATCGCCAGAACAGGACAGAAAAAGATGTTAGCAGAAAAATTACACATAGGAGATGGTACTACAGTTTAACAGTAAGTAATGCAGTACTCATGTTGATAAATTACAGGCTGTAATGTTTTACTTTGTATGTGCTGTAGGATTGCAGCTGAAATTTACATCATCACTGGAGTTGGCCTGCGGTAAACAACAATGTCTTAGATACTTCAAGTAGTCCGCCAGTGCCTGTCAGAATACAAAAGGCAATTGTATGATGAACAATAAACAGTTTGAAACTGTTTATTGCACTGTTTTTGTTCCACTGAGAATGGAATGGAATTTGAAGGATAGTGGCTTTTTTGGGTGAAGTGTTTTTTAAGTGTGACATTGTCAAAAAGTGTGCACTGTGCTTATGCTGCATGTTAGGAGCATTTCAGTTTTAACTAAGTAAGATTTATTGACTATGATACTTTAAGATTGCTGAGTGTGAGTGAAAACTTTTTCTCTAGGATTGGATTGAATTTGAAGAAATAGCAGATCTAGAGGAGCGTGCTAAAAGCCAGTTCTTTGAAAAAGCTCATGAAGAAGTTGTGTTGAAGACACAAGAAGCTGCAAAAGAAAAGGAGTTTCAGAGTGTCCCTGCTGGACCAGCTGGAGCAGTTGAGGTAAGTTTTAACTTGACTTTATCAGCCTGGATACTGAGAATCATCTAATCCTTCAAAGGCATGTACCGCATTCTTCTTACTGTATGTAAACTGAAATCTTGTTCTTGGGCTTTTATGCAGCCACTCCATAGGTCATGTATTTGTGCATGTAAAGGTTGCTTCCCAGGGGCAGATGGTCTTACAAATCACCTGTAGTTAAAAAATAAATCTACACGTATTGGCATTCTGTGGTTTTAGCAAAATTGAAATGGGCAAAGTGTGTTATTTTGCTGAATGTTTCCATAGTAAGTAGAGCAAGTGATTTTTCCTTTGATGATCTTTTGTCATTCAAATAATTACTGAGTTTACTGAATTTTTGATACTTTTACACAGAAATTTCTTTTTTGGTAGAATATGGGCACTAGGAGGAAGCAATGCCACAATATTAAAGTAACCAGTAGAGCTTTGTTTTGTTAGACGAATTGGTGTAGTAATCAAATACAAATTGTTAGAATTACAATTTAGTTTTACATGCTGTGTCTCTAAGAAACTGCCTATCAAGCCGTGAAGACCTTTGTTCTCATTTTAGAAAGTGCCTTTTGTGCTTTGTTCTCCGAGTTGATTATTTTTCACAGAAATATTAAAAAAAAAGTTCTGCCTTTTTTTAACTTGAGTTGCAGGTTAAGAGGAAGAGAGAAAATAATGCCATAAACAAAATTAATTAAATCTCTGTAGTGGATTGTCTTATATGACAGTAACAAAGCATTAGATTGTTACAAAGTGCTTTGCAGACTTCCTAGCTAAAAGGGCAAAGCTTACCTTTCTCAAGTGACAAAAGTATTCCGGGCCAGATGGTGATCGTTGCTCTGTCTGCCAGCCATACTCAATTTTTAATTAAGGTTTTCTAAAGAGATTTTTAAAGTGCGGAGGAAAGATTATGTTCTAGTCTTAATGTATTTATCTTAATTAAAAATAGCGTTACTTGACTCTTACTAGAATCTTGAAGATGATGTGTTCAGTGAATTGCAGTAAGCTCATTTATCTCTGTTACTCAAATAACTTTCCAGAGCTGTGAAATTTGCCAAGAACAGTTTGAACAGTATTGGGATGAGGAAGAAGAAGAATGGCACCTGAAGAATGCTATCAGAGTAGATGAAAAGGTAATCTGATCTTACTTACATATTATATTAATTCATAGTAAAAAACCCAAAGAATTACAGGGAGAGGAAAACAAACAAAAAAAAAAGGGGCCATGTGCTCTTTTTCTCCTGAAGGATTCCCCATTGTAGTTTTCCTGGCTTCCAAGTACATAAATATCTCAGCCTTTGAAGTGCCTGAAGTCCTGGTATGGGCTCACTAGCCTTCCCTTACGCTGCAGGGCCAAAAGTAAAACGGATGTCTCCATGTAGGGGTATAGGTATTGGTTCAGTTATTTCTGTATACAGCTATACACAAATAATTCCCAACACTCCCCAGGCTTCTGTTTGATAACTTTTTCTAAATAAACATCACACAGTCTTTTCCCAGATACATTTGACACCATACTTGGCCTTTTCAGACCATAATCTTTTCCAGATGTTTGTTACCAGTGATATTGCTGTAATTTATCTTCATGTATTTAAATGTGTAACAATTCTTTTTCAGATTTACCATCCATCTTGTTACGAAGATTACCAAAATGTAAGTGAATCCCTCTTCATATTTTCTGAAGCATTTTGCTTTCAGTTTCTTTGCTTGATCGCTGATTTTGCAGAGAGCAGATGTGTTCACACTGTGCTGCCCATTTCTCTTGCCTGAAACTTGAAGGCCTTGGGTGTGGCAAGTTTCTAATAGAGAATTAGCCAAGATGGGTTTCTGGTTGTGCTGTACCATGACAGCTTGTGTGCCATAAAGCAAAGCAATGGTTTGATGGATTTATTGTTGAGTAACATGCGTAATCTTAGGAATTTGTAAAAATGGAGTAGATGGGTATTGGTGTGTATAACATTTTTAATGCTTTGGAGTTGTAGTTACCCTGAGGGCAAATAAAAGGGAACGGTTTATGGTAATGTGTTAAGCATTTGATCACTATTTGGTGGTAACTTTTCAAAGGAATTGGAAAAAGAAAGCAATGCTATTCAAAACAATAAGATTTCTTTTCCTAGGAGCTCAGTAAAGCAGGAGTCTGGATTTTGAGTGCCTGTCCATCAATTTCATTTTGAAAAGGACTAAAAATGGTTATTGTAATATGCTAATGCTACATTGACTTTCACTTTGCAGACATCATCATTCGATTGCACACCATCTCCCAGCAAGACTCCTTCAGAAAATCCACTAAATATAATGTTGAACATTGTTAAACAAGAAACAGAAGAGTCCTGTGACTCACCTAAAATCAAAGAAGAACCTGACGACACCCCTCCTGCCTGTGCAGAAGAGAGCACACCTGCATCTACAGATATAAAAACAGAACCTGAGGAATCTGTTTAAATAAACTTGAGGTATGACCTTTTTTTTACAGAAGAGCTGCTGTGTTAATTCGGGAAGGCAAATACTTTTTATATGAAATAAAAATGTCCAACTGAGGCAGGGCCTCAACTACTGTTTGGTTAATAAATACATTTTTGTATTTGAAATTTCTTAATTGCCTGCACAGTTTCAGGTGTCATTGTGTGAAAGTTCTGTAGATGCGTGAAAATTTAATGGTATATGTAAAAATGTAAAATTTTCATTTGTTGAAATGTAAATTATAAATAAAAGATATTTTTGCTATATATGGAGTGTAATGTTTATGCACACCATGAAATGAAGCGTGTGTTTCTGTACTTTTTTCAGTTTAAAAGGAACTAAAATGAATTTTTGCTTAGTAAGATTCAAAAAAATGAAAGCAAGTCTCTTCCTTCAGTTATCTGATAGGTGGTGGGTTATCAGGGGAAGGAGCTTCTCAGACAGACAAGCCTGGATTTCTTGTCTTTTTAAACTTATTTGAATAAACTTACATATCCAGATGCTTTAAAGAACTACTACAACAAGAAAAAACAGTAATAAAAAAAACTCACAAAAAGACAGTTCTGGGTAGAAGGGGAAAATCTAACAAAACAACTGGAGTGCTTGATTGTGGTGAACACAAGTGCCAACAAAATTAACAAACCAGGATGCCTGGTAGTTAAGACATTTTTAATTATTTTTTTCCATTAGTCAAACACATAAATTTAATAAAGCTGAACACTTTTCTTTACATTACAGGGGGGAATGAATGTAAGAATGCTCATTTGAAACATGGTTAACATTTTCTTTTTTGTTGCTTATTATGACTGGATTTAGATGGTAAACCAGATATCCTGAGATGTTAATATTTCTTAAATGTTATAAATAAAATTAAGCATAGATTTGATTGTGAGTCTCTTCCTTTCATTAATGGGTATGTGTGGTTGGTACATTTGTGGGATTGGAAATAATCATAGTGTTTTGTTTTAGGACAGTATGCATTTGGTGTTGTATTCACTCTGCTTTGTATAGTGTGTATTTTTAAAGCTGCTTGGGAGCAAGACAGAAGTACCGTAAGTCAGAGAGCAATGTCACAGTCCTCGTGTATTACTCTTGCAGTCAGGGAGTCAGAATTCACCCTTAGTGCATGATATGAGTAGAGACAATCAGCAGTGCAGGTGATGTTACTGGCTGCAAAAACTTCTCACTATGTTCACACCCAGCCTTCGGGCAGTTTCTCAGATGTGAATAATACTTTGACTCTTGCATTAGGGTTGTAGCCATAGTGGGTATGCCCTGTTCTAGATACCAGCCTTAGATGCTGTTGGATTAGAGACAGTCGAGTGGAAGTGAAGCCCAAGGGGGGTCAGGGTGGTGTCGCTCGGCAGGGCAGTGTGTATGGCTGGGCTGGGCTGGGCTATGCTATGTTGTCCTTTGCTGTGCTGTGGGGAGGCAGAGCGTCGGCCCTGAGCAGCGATGCAGCCTGCCCCGCTTGCTCACATTGTGCTCTGTGTCCTGGAATGCTGTGAACTTCTCTCACATCACTCCAGTTGAAGTTCAGAGGAGACTGAGCAGAGGCACGATGTCTTTAAATATGCACAAGGCTTTTAGAACACGGGAACAAATTATTCTGTCTACTGTGGAGAGAGAACAAAAGGAGACCCGCGAGTTGCAGCGAGAGGCTTTATGACAACTCTAATGACAAGGATAATTAGGCTCTAAATGTACCTCACTTGCTCGCGTAGTTATGACTGCACACCTGCAAGTCTGAGGGAAGGGAAGGGAAAGGAAGGGAAGGGAAGGGAAGGGCCGGGCCGGGCCCGGGGTGAGCGCGGGCGGTGCCCATGGCAACCCGGGCGGGCAGTGGGAAGGAGAGGCTCCGGCTCCGGCCCGGGCCGCCCGTGCTGGCGGGGGCCGCCCTGCCCCGGCTCTTCTTCCTCTTCTGCCTCCCCTTTACCCCCTTCCCGGGCTGTGTCGGCGGCTCCCGGGGCTCCTGCCGAGGGCGAGCGGCGCGGGACTGTCGTGTGTGCCACGGGAACGCCGCAGGGCCTGAGCCCGCCTTCCCCTCCGCCGCTCCGAACCGCGTTCCTCTTCACGTAATCTCTTTAACTGAATTTCGGGCAGGTACCGCTCTCAAAGTCTGTCAGAAGCTGAGCGTTTGACAGCGTTTTTCTGGTATAGAAATCGCAGTAAGGTGATGGAGCCTGCCCTTCGCTTCGGAAATGGGTGTGTTTGTTCCACAGCAGTGGTGTTAGCTGCTTGCCCCGGTGCCAGAGCGGCCGCCCCGGCCCTGTGCCGGGCAGCCAAGCACACCCAGCCAGGCATCTGTCCCCGCACAGCTGCAGGCTCCAGAGGGACAGCGGGCACACTGTCCCTTCTGCCGGCGGGCCTTGTGGTTCCCATTGCTTCTGGATAAAAGAAGAAAAACAAGTACTATCTTGACCTCGCTGCACTTGGAACATCATGTTAAACGCATTAGTACTTTCCAAGCAGCGTTATCAGCCAAGTCTGCCTGTAATTTGAAGTTGTATAATTGGGCTGCAGTCTGTAATCCTCACTTGGTGTAGTGAGAAATTACTCCCTTGTGGGAAAATTATGTGATACTGTTATTATGATACTGTTTCTTTAAAAAACAAAACAAAACAAAAAACAAAAACAACAACAAACCCCCACCACAAACAACTCAAACCACAAACCACCCTAAAATGTTATTTGGAAACATGAGCTAGATGACCTCTGGAAGCCCCTTTCAAGCAGGATTCTGTTTGCTGCTGCAGTTTGTTCCTGCAGTACCTTGCAGGCTGGAGCCAGGGTTTCTGAGGGAGGCTGCTTTGGGCAGGGCAGCGATGCAGCCTGCTGAGCTGGGCAGGCGGCACAAGGTGGAGTGCTGTGTTACAGCACACACAGGGAGTGTCACTGACAGCCTGGAACACTGAAACAGCTTCAGCCCTCCCTCTCTGGCAGCCCCAAAGCTGCCTGAGCACTACTATTATGCATGAAAATAGGCACTGATAAACTACTGAGGCTGCTTTTAATTGTATTTAGTGCTTTTTTGCACATACCACAAACATATTCGTGCAGTATCACATTTATATTATTTAATATTTTTTTATTTCAAATTGTGTAACAGTCTTAACTACTACTGCCATTTCTTCTCCACAGGTGGAGAAGCTGAGGCACTAATACCTTAAGACCTACAGTTTTATGCTTGCTTGACTTGCAAAACAGTAGCTCACTTCTTCAGGACTTCTAACAGCATGAAATCCAATCAGAGTTAGTACATTTTGGTACTGGAATGATGACTGCTGTAGAAGGTGAAAACTAATTGTTTTAGGTTCCTTTCATGCTTGGCTATCTGATGCTAGTCCCTCTAGCCATTACATCTACTCACATCTCATATTTCTGTTCACAAGCTTTGTCAAGATGTCAAGATGTTGCAAGGGGGTTTGGATATGTAACTCCCATTGTTTCCAGACATGTACTTAATCAGTGGAAAAGCCTGAAGGGAGGACACAGGTTATTTGATCCCATGGCCTGGTGACTGAAGATTTTTTTTTTTTAACCCTACTGCATCTACATTTAGAGTTTGATTCTGTGCCATTGAGGTCAATCAAAATGTTACAGACTTTAGTGGGAGCAAAATATCAGACTGCTGAAAAGTGAGCTGTGACAGAACAATGCTGTAATTCTATCAAGAGAGCAACACAGGACGACTAACATGTTGTATAAAGAGCTGCCTTTCTACAGCAGCTTTAATTTTGAAATCAGTTGGTCCTGAGGATGATCTGTGTAGCTCAGTCAAGAGCAATTATGTGGTGTGCTCACTTGGTGAAGGCTCTGGTGCCCTCCAGTGTGATATGCTGTGCTGTGCCAAGTCCTTAGGCAGTCAGCAGCAGCATGTGGAGCACCTGGAAAGTGATGGCTGAGACCTTGTTTGCCCAAGTGCGAAGCCCTCCTGTTGTTATATTTGTAAATGTGATTAATGAAAGAGTTTGTGATACCCACTCAGAGAGTGTTGGGATGAACCTCCTCTGGCATTTGCAAACATGGAGTAGCTCTGCTTCCTGCTCTGGCTGTGCTTCTTGTCATCTTTCTGCTGGGTTTTACTCTTGGGCCCTTTACTAGGGCTTGAGGGTGTCTCAGGTTTTGGCATATTGCTTTGTTCCTGACAAACAGAAGTGACTGGAATTCCACTGATATGAATCCCAATCATATGTTACTCTGAACATTGGAGTTGGTTTTGAGAAGCTGTCACTCTGATGTTTCTTTGATTCATCACTTACGTTGCTGATTTAAGCAGCTGACTAATGCCCTTTTATTGTTCCTCACTAGTTGTCAAGAAGAAGCACAGTTATACTAGTGTGCATGAAGCAGTGAAAGCTGGAGACATAGAACAGCTTGCACTGATGATAAAAAGTGGAGCTGATGTTAACGAGGTGGATGTAGTCCACAAATTCACACCCTTGCACTGTGCTGCCCACTCTGGAAGTCTGGAGGTAAAACATTACATTAGAGTTTAGGCACAGCCAAGTTTTTTTAAGTTCATATTTCCTTCTTTGGGAGAGGCTGGACACAACATCGCTAGTTTAGGTCAAACTGAATCAATAATCTCTGCCTGTTTTTTCTCATGAAATATATTCACCTAGAGCAGAAGTACAGGATTTTAGATTTTCTTTTTTTTTTTTTTTTTCTGAGGCCCCCAGTATTTTACCTAATCAGCTTTGCCAGATTTTACAAAGTTGTTGATTTTCTTGCTCTTAGCAAAATGTGCCTTATGACCTCCCTTCCAGACTCATGACCTTATTTTGTCCGTATTGTGGTTTCCTCTTCTCTTCAAACACCTGGAAAATCCCATAGAATGTGTAAAACATTCTGAAGGTGATTGAAACAGTTGAGAAGTGACATGAAAACATATTAATTCTGTTTATCTATAGAAGGAGTCCTAATACAGTTTATTTTATTAAATGGAAATGTTGAATAATGATGGAGAAATCATCAGGGACTTGGCTGAATGTTTTGAACTTCCAGAAAGACTGAACTGCTGTATTCAGCACAACATTGTCCTTCTTCTTGCAGCCTCCTTGTTCAATCTTCACAGCAATCTAACTTTGAAGCAAGAAGACCATTCATGTCCCAAAGAAAAGCATGTAAAGTTCTCACTAAATTCAAGAAATACTAAGTGCAGTACTACTTCTGCAATGTAGAGAAAATGTCAAGAAAATACTTATCATCGTGTTATCAGACCCAAAACCATATTGATTACCCACCCTTTTCTGCCTCTATAAATTCTGTCATTTTTCATTTGACTCTTCTACTTTGCAACTGATGTATTAGGCTTTATTGAATTACCTGTCATCTAGTTGTTGCTAAGCTCCTTGGTAGAAATAGTGGAGGAACCAGACCTGAAGGATGGTCTGAAACAAGATAATAAATTATAATAATATATAATAAAAAGTTTTATCTGTCCCTCTAGCTGTCTTTGGATACTCCATAAAGCTTTCTACAAGCAAGAGTATCTGCTGGAAAAAGTGACTAAAACAGAATTAGGCCATGGAAGGATGAGAAGAGAGATGGGATTACATACACCTAAGGAGCCTAATAAATTAAATGAAGTTTTAAGTGTACTTTGTGATATTTTGCCTACTAGCAATTTTAGAATTCATGTGAGGATGTTTGCATTGTTTTTCCCAATGCTTTTACCTCATGCCATGTAAATATTCTCAGATTACATTTTAAATCCGGAAGAGTAAAATTAAGAATCTATACTACAAAATCAATGCCAGGGTCTGATTTAGTAGGTTATTTGCACATTTTTACCCTTGGGTGAAACCTGGAAGGCGTAGTTTGCCTGTAACTTTTTAATGCATAAATATCTGGCTTAGGTGTGCTCTGGGGTCTCATATTTCCATAGTGAAGTATCCCAATATTGTTTTGAAATGTAACATTGATGGATAAATTCTAGTCAAAATGTGCCTCAGATACCTGATGCAAACAGCTAAATAAAAGGCACGTTGGTTTTGGTTGAGCAGTGCCTTCACTGGTTGCTCTGGCATGGAGCTGACACAGCACACGTGACTGTCAGAGGCTGGACAGCAGCTCACCTTGCGGCTATCCGGGGCCAGGATGCCTGCATGCAGGTACGTGTAAGTATTCACTCTTCAGCAAAAGTAAGTAGGGCACACCTTAATTTTGGACAAATTCATTATGAAGATCAGCTGAGGAAGCTCCTAAGGGAACTGTGAGTAGCAAATCCAGACGTCTGACATCTGAAATTAAGTCACTCATTTTAAAACCAGTGCAGTCATTTGCGCTGTCTGTACAAACAGATTTGTTTTGTGCGGTGCCAGGACCTTGAGTTATCCTGCTGATCATCATCAGCCATCCTGCTAGGCAGTGTTTGCTTTTTCAGCTTGTGAAGTGAACTTCTGCTTTGCCTTTCTTTTAGGCTTTATTAATGAAGGGAGCAAAGGCAGAAGCCCGGGATGACCGTGGGTGCACACTGTCCCACCTGGCTGCGGCACACGGGCGCTCGTACACCTTGCAGACCGTGCTGCGCAGCGGAGCGATGAGTCACCTCTACCTGCAGAGCCCCAGGGCAGAGCCAGACTCTGGCAGCTTTGCCCAAACAAAACAGATTTTAGACTCTGGATTAGTTGTCGGTGGTGAATATCTTTTTAGGCTAAATTTCCATTTTTTAAATTGTAATATACATTTAGAGAAATGATCAAAAAAATCTAGAGAGAATAAATAATGTAAGGAAATCACATTCCACTGAGGATTTCATTAAATGATGATCAGGTACTTGGGGTGGTGTTGATTCTTACACGAATCTTAGTAAAGGAGATGTAAACTTTAAAAAAATTTAAAATAATCCAGATGCATATTTAAGGAATAATGACCAATGCTATGAGAAAAGTATGTCTAGAATTCACCTTTTCTAAGTTCAAAAGAAGTAAAACAAGAACCCATGAAAAGTACCTTGGAGTGGGAACTGCATGTGTGGCACAAACTTTGAAAAATGTTATTTGATTTGATTTAAATAATATAACACAATGAACAGCTGATTCCTATACATAAAATTTGTCTTGTGTCTAAGATTCAGAAGTGAATGAATTAACCTGCTGCTTTCATTTTAGAATGTGAATGTTTCAGACAGGAATGGCTGGAAACCTGTTCATTATGCTGCTTTTCATGGTCGTTTGGGGTGTTTGCAGCTTCTTGTTCATTAGGGAGCATGTAGAGATGATGTGGATAACAATGGAAACCTTCCAGGTATATCAGGATAAATCATAGATTTTTGAACCTTTGGTTTACAGTTTTTGTGTTATGTGATAACTGAGTAAATTTTAAGCGATGCACAGCAGCAACATTTGCTATTTGATTCCATGCAGTCAACATAGTCCATTTTTCTAATGATGGGAGGATTTATGGAATCCAAAGCATTGATCTGTTGGTGACAGTATCCCATTCAGTTCTTGCTGTTGCTGGCAAGGATCAGAGCTCCTGGGTGCTGGAGCAGGAAGCAGGATGAGCCTGGCTGGGAGCACTGCGTAGGGAAGCATCTCCTATGTGTGAAGGAGCACATGTGCCAGTGGAGGTCGCAGGAGAAGGGCGGGTGGAGCAGGAGGCAGTTTCAGCAGCGAAGTGCTACTTTTTCAGTTTGTGCCAGGCTTTAAGGGCTGTGCCAGTGTGAGCAGGCCATGTGTTTGTTCATTTTGATCTCTGGAATACTGGTCTTTCTGTATTGTGTGTAATATGTTCTCTTTTCATCATCACGAACATGCTCACTTTAGCACAAAAAAATGCGCAGTGTTTATTCCTTGCTTTTCATAATTTTTCCAGTGTCCCTTTGCCTACCATGCCACTGCCTCAATATCCTCTGTAAGTTGAGTTGTAGTGTTCTTGTCTTGAGTTCTCATTGCATCCTTTCCCTTTTAGCATTTTCCTTCTTATGGTTTGTCATGCTATTTGTTCCAAAGAGCTTTTTTTTTTCTTGCTATCTTGTATAGAATTATCTTTACAAATCTTTCCTAAAGTCTTTTACTCTCTATTAAGAAGTACTTACCTAGGAAATGGACAGCTATGTTCTGTTTTGCAAACCTGTGTTTTGTTAGAGGATGTGAGACTCCTGCATCCCAGCAGGTCTGGTGAATTAGTAAGAAGGGGTCATGAAGTTAGGCACCCTGGTGGCAGCGTAGAAGGCAGCTTTATTTGTATTTGAGAACACCTTCCCGGTAACAGACTTCTGTGAAGAGATAGCAAATGCCAGCACAGTTCTACTTAAATGGTCTTATATACTGGTTAGTAGAAAATTGTTATGTTGTATTTTGACATTCTACAGAAGCTTGATCTTCTAGCCTTTTTTCTGTTTCATTTGGTCATATTGTCATCCAAGGGAAAGAAAAAAGCTTTGGAACATGGCTAGTAAGAGATTAGTAGAAGGGATGTGCTGTAAGACCAGCTTTTCCTCAGCTTGTGTAACAGTGAAGTGGACTTAAATTTTCTTTAGATGCTTCAGCTGCAGGAATAGCTGAACAGTGCTATAATTTTTCCTAAGAGAATACTGAAAGAAATTTTCTAAGGTTGCAGTGCCAGACACCTAAAACTTAAAAACTGACTGCATTTTTTGCATGTGTGTGTTATAGTAGAGGGTCTAATTACCTTTGCTAATTTGCATACTAGTTTTTTGGAAAAAGAAAATCTCGTGGCTTATTCAATGTACAGAATGGGCTGTGCTTATTAATTCAATGTTTTGTTTTTTCTCTGTATTTATTTTTGGACCACATCCATGCTGCTTTTATTACTCACTAGTCAAACCTATTATAAGTACTTTTCACAGTCTTTTCACTTGTGGCTTTGAGAAGAACGAATAGCATTAGCCTGACTTTATAAAAGGCAAGATGAAACACAGAGAAGTTGAGATACCAACACCAGCTACCCACTGCCCATTTGTGATGCCTGAGACATGGTTTTTCCAAGTTCTTGGCACTAAGCTGCATGTTTTGGTGTTACTGTGTTAGCATCACAGTACCTTTTGACTTTGACCCTTTAGCTGCAAGTGCTTAGCATGCCTGAGTTATGTCTTGGATACTGGCTTCTAAGACACAACACAGTTCCTTTATGTGTGTTTCACAGCATTCCACTGAAACTGTGCAAAAAGACTTGAACAGAGCACAACTCTTTAATCTTTATTTTCTCCTTGCCATCTTTGCAGACAATGTTGAACAATTTTGATTACTTTCTGCACAGGACAGACATCTGATAAAAAAGTTGCATCTGAAAAGGTGAAGTTTTATCCTGAAGATTTTAGGTATCTGAAAATGATTCATAAGGTTGAGTCAGTTTTTCACCAGCTGACTATTAATCAGTACTTACCTTTAGCACAGTGCCTCTTCTTTTTCCTTTTCCCTAGTAACTAAATCACTGAATAAAATTCAAACAATGGGGAAAACGGCCCTGATTTCAATGAAGCTCAGATTTTGAGTAATCATCTGTACCAAAATATTGTCATCTTGTTGTAAAAACAATATCCACCACCTTTTAGAACAATTATGGTCTGGGAAGCTGTAGATGATTTGCTATAGTGAACCCAAAATGAAGTGAATTTGTTTTTCTAGATCCTGGGTACATTATTTATTGATTATGAAGATGGTGAGATTCTTACCTGGAGATGAACTAATCCTTTTGCCTCTAGGATGTCAGCCAGCTTTTACAGAGCATTGTCATGGAGAACGCGTAATAAGAATTTATTTGGCAAATTCTTTGATTAATGGGACTAGAGAATATTACTCATTTCAAAATAATCAGCTTATGTTTGGTGCCTCTTACTTTGTTACAGGCTCAGCACTCCAGTACTATTAAATAACTAAACCTCTTCATAGCCTGAAGGTCAGGTGAGGAACGTACCTTCAAATGCTTTACCCAGTGAAGTGCATGTCACTGTCCTCCTTTTATAGGTGTGGTAACTGAGGGTGTGTTGCATCTTGCTTGTGGTGACACAGTAGAGGTGGGCCTAAAGCAGAAACACCCTGAATTCCTAACCAAGGACACTGCTTGCTGTCCCTCTGTAATGAGTATCCCCAGGACAGTGAGGTCAGACAGCTGCTGAAGACTGAGATTTCCTTTCATGGGGGAGATGAGATGCCAGCAATGCACTCTCCTAGCTGGGGCTTGGTGGTCTGTTGGGAGTGTTTTGTCTCCTGCAATCAGTTCTGCCAGGGAATCTCATTTGCAGATCCTGTCCTTGACAGCTTTCTTTTACCTCCTTTGCATAGAGCTGAGCTCTGTCCTGGATAGGAGCTGGACATATCCAATTGAACTGAGGTTGCTCCTACTTGTTGTGCAGTACTGGATGGCTCAAGTACTGGTAGATAACCCAGATCTAACCAGTGGTGAGAGCACTGCTTTCTCTGTGGGCAGCAGGGCTCTGCTCTAATACACTTTATTTCACCTTGTGCTGTAGCCCACCTGGCAGCAATGGAAGGACACTTATATTGCTTTAAGTTCTTGGTTGGGAAAATGGCCAGTGTCACACACACACTGGAAGCCAGGAATGATCAAGGAGAAACTCCAAAGGACTTGGCTGAACGCTTCTATAAAGACAATATTCTGCAATATATTGATGGTGTGGAAAAAGAGGGGGACCATCCAGAGATGCAGGAAGGTGAGTGTGGATCAAGAGACAGTTAAAATAGGCATTATATTTAATTCCACAGAAATGCTTGATTCTAAAAACTTGTATGAGCAGAAATATAACATTTAAATTATTAATGTAAGAAAGAGCTTCTTTTCAATGCTTACTGCATTTACTGATAGCTAAAGACTGGGATACTCAGTGTGATTTTAAAAGATGTCTTAGGTTTGTCCGGATCACACTGTGTTGCACTATGAATATCAAGTTGCCCATGTTCTTTTTAGACTTCAGGAAAGATTCAGAAAAATGGTATAATTTTCATTAATTTGCAGATTTGCCTGCACGGAATCCCTTACTTGCATTGAATAACAATTTAGCCTGAAAACATCCCACTGAAATTAAGGTTCCTGCTAACTAGCAATACTGCTGTAGTCAGAGCAGCCAAAGCATGCACATGTGGTAAGGTCTGTAAGAAGAACCTTCAACAGAGCAAGGATAGGAGAACTCCACCCTCACCTCTCTACTTCTGAGCACTTACTGTCCTTATCTGATAGTCTTTTTTTGATTATACATATATGTATATTGGCTGCACTCCCTGTCTGTAAAAGATAACTTGAAAAATCAAATTATCTGTATGAGTATGAGAAGGAAAATAGTTTATGTATTTGAAATTCAAAACAGGTAGATTACTCAACACCAGTAATACAATCTCAATCGTAAAACAAAGCTATACTTGTTATTTCAGATCTATGAAATTAATTTCTTAACAGTGTAAGATGCCTGTAGCCATAACCAAGGCACGTTTAGTCAAGTCTGTGATGAACACTGCCAGTTACACAGCTGCATTTTGCCAATTAAGGTGCATTAACCTTGCTAAATACAAAGCATCCATACATAAATTGCTATGAGAGAGGCCAGCTGTGAGAGACAAATACCAGCACATTTAGTAGAATTACTGGCATCTGTTTGGAAACGTGTGCATTTCATTTTCAGTTTTAGCTTTCCCAGCTCATGAGGCTGCTTTCAAAGGGGACTTGTTAGTGCTTAGAAGATTAGTGAGAAGTGGAGTAATCAATATCAATGAGCGGGATGATAAGGGATCCACTCTCATGCACAAAGGTCAGTAATTATGATCTGTGTTTCAGCTTGTTATTGTTTGTTGCTGACTTGTTTACTTCGCTTTTCAAGTGGCTGCTCATCAGATAAACTTCATGAAAAACGGCATCTCATTTCCTGAGGGCTCAGAAGGGCAACCCTAAAAACCTTACTTTGTGATGTATGTGTGTGTAGGTGTCACTTTGAAAACAAAATGATCAAGCCGAAGTAAAGAAAAAGGAGTTTATAATTAAGAAACATCAACATCTAAAAGGACAACTTTGTTGTTGGTTTGGGTTTTTTTTTGTTTGTTTGTTTGCTTTTTTTTTTTGGGGGGGGGGGTTTGTTTGTTTGTAATCAGGGAAGATATGGTTTTTAGAAACATCTGGTTGGCTAAATATAAGAATGGCCTGTTTTGTGACTTGGGCCTTTGTTTACTGAACTTACCAGTACTGTGGGGATGTTTTGTAAAAACCACAACAAAGTAATTTGGTAGAGTGCTGTGAAGGAAGGTAAACTTCTGGTATCTAACACCTTAACATGTAGTGGAGTGCTAGCACTACAGAAAAAATAGTCCTCTTGTGTTTGGGTGTTTTATGGTAATGTCTGAAAGAAAAAAACAGAAGAGGAAAGAAACAGGGAGGCATTTTTGCAATATGCTTTTAGCAATATTTCCCACATTTCTTTTTTACTAGATATGAATGGTAGAATTTTTAAAAACATAATTGAAATTCTCATTTTAAAAAATGATCTGTAGCGATTTTAAAATATTTTCTACATTTTCCCCACTTTCTTTTCTTGGAATGGTGCTGACTTACAATTGTTTCATCCTCAGTCTTTACATGCTAATATTGTAATTTCGTTTCCCTATCTCAGTAAGAAAACAAATATAGTAAATATCCAAAAGGGAATGCTGTCAAGAAATGGATTTATTCTTCCTTGAGAAAAACAGTTTACAGTTTCAGCTAGACTTGCCAAATATCGTCTTCCATATGTGAGACAGCATTCCTGGCACCACCTGGTATGAGCAGTGGTCATGCCAGATCATATGCCCGGGCTTGCGTGAGGCCGCTACTGAGAAGTGTTGCCTTGAGTGTCTGCCCCAAGAAGTGACGTTCCTGTAGCCCAGCTTCTCTCCTCCATGAGACAGCTCCATACACCCCAGACTGGGGCAACCAGCTGTGTCTGGTGCATGGGAGCCCCAAGCCAGGGAGAGGTGACAGTGCTTTGCTGCCAAACTATGACACACAGGCCTTACTGCAAGAGGGTGTGAGGCAGCAGTGATTTGTGCTCAGCACATGGAACTGGGCAAGTTTAGTTTAACTTGTGTCCAGGAAGAGCTTCCAGTCTATTTCTGGAATTAGAATGAGTCACCAAGATCACTGCATGATCTTCCCCAAAACAGTGTGTACCCGTGTGATTTGAGCATCTTGATACACAGGCTTCTCTTGAAATGGTATCTCCCCTGTGCTGCCTTAGTGAACCTGACCTCTGGCATGCCAAATCATGACAAGAGGAGGACGTTTTAGGTTTGAAACACTTCAGTTGTATATAACTGACTTATATACACCTTCCTTCCTTTAGCTGCTGAACAGGGTCATATCCATTGCTTACAGTGGTTGATTGAAATGGGAGCAGACTGTGACATTACAAATGATGCTGGAGGGACTCCAAAGGATGTAGCCAAGAGGTAGTAGTACCTATCCTGTAGCTCTGACATTTATTTACTTCTATTTGTATATCAATATCATGTCAGCTTTGTTGGAATTAGTCCTGATTTTCCATGGTGGAGAAAGAACAGATCAGGCCAATGAATTTCAGCTCTGAGTGATAAGCAAAGCTGTATTGTAGCTATAAAAGGTTTTAATTTTTACTTATTTTAATTTTCTTTTCAGCAAGGTCAGACATAAAAGAGGAAAACTAAATGATCTGAAAAAGGAGAGTTGTGAGTCAGTATGGTGGCAGTTGGCTTTACAAAGTAATTGAGAAGTAGTGCAGACCAGCTGATTTTTGCATTAATAAAAATAACGCAGTTTCTGATGCAATTCAATTAAGAAATCCTGCAAAGGAAAAAGATACCTCTGATGTAGGAATCATTGCCATAAGATTCAATTGAGGCAGAGCTCAGACCATAAGAATACTACAAAAAAAACCAGATACCAGCTCATAGTGTGCATACCAGTGCTTCCTTTTATCCTGAACCCCTTTTGATAGATGGGAACATGGACAGTTTCATAGTTTCTATCACACACATTTTTCCACATGATGAGTATATTTCAGTGTAGGTTTAACTGTTCTCTGTGCAGATGTGCCCATCTGGCAGCTGTGGAACTTTTGATACCAAGAACTGGAGACAGTAACTCTAGTGATGAAGAACTAGATGCAAACAACATCATGTTTTTGCAAGGCATGGTGTGGAAGGGAGTACAGATAGTAAAAAAGATTTAACCCTGGACAAAGCAGAGAAAAGGAACGCACACAGTAAGCACTGTATTCCCCTCATTCCTTATTTGAAAATGTTTGTATGATGACATTACAGTCCTAGTTACACAGTTCCTGCCAACTGTTGTGACCTTTCTGTTGCAAGATGAGATAGTTGACGGGATATCTGTACCACTGAGCATTCAAACAAATTATGGAAAATTAGAAAGCATAGCAGAGGGCAATCAGAATCCATGCTGGTGAAACTGTGTTGGATTGCTACATGTTTTTGAGATCTGTTTGCTGCGTGGGTGTCAGCTGTAACTCAGCGTTTGCTGAGCAATGTGGTTTGTGCTCTGTTTGAGAGAGTGTTTTCCAGACTATTGGATTCCAGCATGACTGTCATCTCCATGCATTTTACCTACTGGGAGAACTCTGTCTTACAGTAACAGTAAGGGCTTATTACAAGATTCAAGAACTTCAGCAACTTCTAGCAATTGCCTACAGCAACTACAGACAGCTGGGAGGAATAACTGAAGAGGAGAGGAAGACGAAAAGAGAAGAAAGGAAAGCTGAGAAGTAAGGTCATTTTGGCCTTGTAATGTTTAACTCTGTGGAGCCCATTTTAAAGCCTTTTTTAAGGCTAACTTACACTCAAACTTGCTTTGGCCTTTTAATCTTTTCCATTTACTAGCTTTAACCAGGCCAAAAAGAAATGGAGTGCAGCAATTTGTCTGACCATTTCTAAACTTCTACCACCAGGATCAGCCCCACAGCAACACAAGTGCTTGATAGGTTCATGCTTCTTGTGCAGGATCACCTGTTCAGCCTTCAGGTTTTTGGTAACATATATGCAGTAGGTCTGATAAGTTCTGGTTGTTTTATTTCTACTGAGGATGCCAGACATGTATGCACTTTAATACGTTTGAAAAAAGCCATTAGTCTTAACATGGCTTGGATGGAAGTGCATATACAGCAGAAATTATTCAGTGACCTGCTACATTTCTGTGTCAAGGGCAATGTAGTTTTGTGCTCAGGAAAGCATTAACTTGTATTCAGACCACAGGAAAAAAAGAACTATCAGCAAACCTGCCCTTGCGTGTGAAGCACTGTTCGTAATGTCTGTCTAATTTTCAGTGTCTCCATTAAATCAAAGGGTTCTATTAGATTTGTCAGGTGATTTGATGGGCTTGCTGTCTACATTTCAAAGAAAAGCCCTTCTATCAAAGATTTAAAGCTTAAAAAATAATGCAACATCCAAAGACAGGCCTGTCACCTCCACCTGTCAAAGATTTGGGTACCCACTGTTCTCAGTCTTTGTAGATAACCACCTCCATACTGCATTTGGGCCACCCCAAACCACTGTCTTTATTTGGTCACTGGGAGGAGACTGTCCAGGAAGCTTGTATGCCATCAAGAAGGCAGCAGACTTACAAGTGTGTGTAGACCTGGAGCAGGTAATAGGTGTCACAGATGCCATTAAACAGTTTTATAACCAATTCTGAGCCAAGGAACTGAGGCCAGTATTTCTTTTGGTTTCAGATCACCCTTTGACTCAGCTCAGGCTGAAAGCCCATCTTTCTTAACTTGATATTTTTGCTAACAGATACCTGCATCTGAGTTAGTTACATTGAGCTCCTTTTTAGGTTTCTTGGAGAGATGTAGGCACTTTCAGGGCATAATTAGACATATACTTCAGGATGCGATTTATCACTTCTAGGGGTGTCTTTCCTGGCTCTGAAGGAGGAGAGTGACCAGCTGAGGTGTTGAAGACCTATGCTGGAAGCTCAAAGAAATCTGTTTTTAATGATGGAAAAGTCACTGTTAATTAATGGCAGACCTTAGAGTTCATTTTGGACAGAGCAGCTGATCACAAGCTTGCAGGGCCTATTAGAGGGCTCTGATGAGGCTTTTTAAGGAATGTTGCTTTTTGTGGCATGTATGGCTAAGCTAGAAAAACTGTGAGGCTCTCTGAAGGGTCTTTTTCACCTGTGGAGGCTAGAAAGCATCTCTAGCCCCAAACTGTTCTTTTAAAATGAAAACAGTGCTTCTCAGCCTGCTTACCTACCCTTCTCAGGGTACTTATCTGTGGATAAACCTCAAGATACTTGTATCATAGGCCAGAAAACCTCATTATTTAAAAATATTTAGTGACAATACCATATTTCTAGATGAAAAGCAAGAGTTGCCACTTGGCAAGATCACTGTAGCAGATGTTGAAGATTTCTGGTTTAGTCCAGGTTTTTTGGCTGTAAGAGACCTGGTGTGAACCACTGCACAGTGCTTTCACCAGGCTGCGTTTAATGGAAAAAATTGCCACCATGTTTGTGCCACACAGCTTTGGAGCTGTGCCTCTTTAATTTGAAGTGTGCAAGAAGTCAGCTGTCCCCTGAACACAGGCCATTCTTGCAGTGTCAGTAAGGCTGGTTGGTAGCTTTGGGCCTCACAAATCAAGGACACTTGCTGAGAGCTTTCCTGCCATGCTGTTTGAATCCACAGGGCAGATGTCTCCCTTTTCCTTTTACCAATCTTTCATCTTTATAGGTGTGCAAATTCATCCTCATGTAGGAGAGATCCAGCTCAGCTCCAGGTGACTCAGTTGCTGAGGTCAGTTGCTGTTATAATAAGAATATACGTGAATTATGTCTCAGCTAAACTGTTTCGGGAATCTCCAGTAATTAGGAGTGTTATGGATGCGGCCGGTGAAATCTTGTGCAACCGTGTAACCCAGTGCATCAGTTTCCCTTTAGTAAGGATCAGGCAAGCTGTTATTTGAGTCGTTCTCATCCGTGCCGAAGCCAATCAATAGGAAAGATTTAGCGGCACCAGATGTAAATGAAAAAGCTGCCCCTGATTCCTCCAGAATCCCAGCCTCATGCTTTTTCTCTATTTCATAACCTATTTGCACCTTGGGCACTTCTCCCTCTCCCACGGCTGGAGGTGGCCGCTGTCAGAGCCTGCCCTGGGCTCGGTGTGTGGGCAGACGTCTCCATCTCGTGGTGAGACTGCGCTGAGCACAGCTGGCAGCGGAGAGGGAAAGGCTGCTGTTTAGAGCTGTTCCAAGGGGCCTGGAGCCAGGAGCAGAGCTGGTGTGAGAAGTACTGCACCGCTTTCTGCGCGACTAACCTGTGCCCTGGCAAAGGCACAGGACCACGTGGCGTGGCCAGGGCAGGTTTGGATGTACTCCATGCTCTGCTTGTCTCCTTTGCTTCTGGCAGGGCTGTGAGGGAGCTGGAGGCCCAGCTGAATACGAGTGAGTCAGGCAGGAGAAGCTGGAGAGCCAGCTGGATGAGTACTGTGCTGAGATAAGCCACCTTAGAGAGAGCCTGGAGAAAGCCTTCATCCCCTCTCCTGTCTCCGTGGTGAGTGCCGCATTCCCCCAGTGCATGGGATGGAGGCTGCTGCCTGTTGCTTGTGCATGTTTGTTCCCTCTAATATTCCCAGGCACGGTGCTAGGAAATACTAGAGAAAATGTGCTAGCAGCTTTTAGCTTAAGACATGGAAGTGAGCAGGAGCCTTTGTCTGTCCTGACAGTGTTACTGCTGTGAAAGGATATCAGTTTGTAGAGAAGCACCAATATGCTTCATATTAACAAAAGGAGTGTACTGATCCCTGAGTACTTCCACATGCACATACAGTGACTGGCAGTTCCTCTTGGCTGGTACCTGGTATCTGAGACTGGACTAGAGACTACAGGAGAGGTGTTGTCACTGCCTAAAGGGTTACCCAGCCTGCGGGTTGAGAGATAACAATGGGTCCCCAGAGGGGGAGAAAGAAAAGAACACTTCAAAGGTGATCCATGTCAGAGAGTCTGGAGTCAGACAGGCATCCTGAGTGAGAGTCCAGGATCTCACGGAAAGTTTGTACAGAGAATTCAGTCTGTTAAGAAAGGAAAAATACTTGTGGCATGGGAAGTTCTCAGACAGAGAATTTTTGAATTAAAAATTAAGCCCTTAGAGACGTAAGAGGGAAGAGTAGGGAAAATAGAGGGAAGTGTCACCACTGCAAGCGGCCAGTAGATGCTGATGTTTCTAATTCTTTACTTTTCACCTGTACAGGCAATAGATGATGAGGTTTCTATCCTTTTAGACCATTTTTTATTTTCCAGACTGTTTTCCACCTTTTCAGTCAGTCAAGTGCTTCTACAGTCCCTTGTTTTTGCACTTATTGGTGGCATCTCAATATGGCTCTGAATTCTAGGTATCACAGCTGTACTTCAAGGAGGCCAGCTGCACTTTTCAAGGACACTTCTGGTTCTCAGCCTCACAATTCCCTGGCTGGTAGACATTGTCAGTATTTTTCAGCTGGCAGTTATTTTCTGGTAATTTCCCCCTTCTAACCAGGTTGCCTTTCTGGCTGCTCACATCAGGTGTCACCCTGATGTGTCAGTCCCCACCTCCTGACTGGCAGGTTTTGTAGCAATTGCAGCACATACTGTAGGATATTTCTTTTGCTTCAAAACTCCTTCAGAACGGGTTTATTTTCCTCTCTTTTACACCAGACTGGGAAGGGAATTGATGGAGGACTGTAGTACTGGCCCGTATTGATGGAGGACTGTAGTGCTGGCCCGTATTGTTGTATGCAGTGGCTGATTGCAGTGAGCATTCTTGTGTGTCAACTGCTATCATCCCAATTATCCAGCCCACTAACAGCTGAGAATATACAGAGAGATATGAATTACTGGTTGGCTTAGCAGGCAAAGACAGAGAGGTAAGCTGGCATTTCAGACCTTTCCCTGACATGTAACTCCCAAAAAGTGATGTGACAGTCAAAACCCCGTTTTTCAGGTTTTTACCATCTGATCAAGTTGTTAGCCTTAGATAAAGCATCTAAATTCCTTCTGCTATGGATGTAGGGACTGGTGCGCAGTAATAGTATTGGTTCTTATAAGGAAAAGGTACCAGTGAAAAAGGCTCATGGAAAGACTGTTCTTGGAGCTTCGCTTAACTTCCCTGACCACTGCACTGCCCTGTCTAACTGTTTGTATGGCTCTTCTATATCCAGTATAAAAGTCAGGTAAGGACTTGCCACAGGCAACATGGGTGACTCAGATTTAACTCCTTCCTCTGCCTAGAGGAGCTAAGAATATCCATCTTGGAGGAATGCTTTAAGCAGCACGTCATATGCTCTCATGAGATGGAGCCATGTTCATGTTCTTCCCTTTAGCCTGTGCCCACTCCCCCTCCCCATCACAGCTGTGATGTTCCTACAGCTGTTTCCTTCCCTTGCTATCCTTGGTCTTTTCCATGCTGCTGAGACTCTCAGGCCAGCCAGGTGCACCCACCCACCTTTGAAAGAAAAGACACTTTCTATTTCCACAGCTTGCTTTAAGACATTATTCAATTCTACTTCCCTGGCAAGTTTAAAAATCTAGAATAACTGTGACAAGGAGTACCCCATTCCCAGGGTGGAAGAGTGGCTGTAGTTGTTTTTGCACTCACAGCACTCTGAAAAAGTCTAGTTGGACTTTAGGTTTACCAGCTGGGACTGGAGACAACTACTGAGGCAGGTTTGTTTTCAAGAACTGCTCTGAGTGACTGCTACAGCCAAGTGGCCTTCATTCTTCACTGCTGTGCTGCCATCCCACGCCCTGGGACTGTCCTCTGCCCTCAGCTTCAGTTTGAACACGGTATTCTGTGGTTACCTACAGCCATGGATTTTAAATCCCTTCAGTGGTTGCTGTTTAATGGCTGCAATATTCTTTGTTTCAGGAAGCTGAGATGATCGCCAAGTCTTGCAAAGACAAAAAGAAAATAAAGCAGCCAGCCTGCAGCCCAGGAGGAGTGTTTGTGAGGCTACGCTGAGGAATGAACCTTGAAGGAGGGGCCAGCAGACTGCAAAGGTAGAAAGGCAATACTCCAGACTATGCAAAGTGTTTACACAGAGTCCAGCTCCACAGATCTGCCTTTCACTGAACTACGTTCTTAGTTCTCTGGCATAGCAGCAGAAAATGTAGTTTAGCAACAGCTCTGCAAGTTACAAATTGACATTTCAAGAGTTAACAGCAGCAATGTCATAGGCTCTCACAGTTTTGAGAACAGTACCTCTGTCTCCTGGTCTATTTTGTACTGTGATCTTAGGTGGGAAAAAGTGCACATTACCTCCTAGAATATTCAGATAGGACTTACAATGTGGAAGCAGAATACTCTCTGGGAGAATTCCTTCTCACCGGCAGAAAGGTGCCAGGCACCTTGATTTTCATTGTCAAGTCATTCTGAAAGAAGGCAGGAAGTGACTTCTTTAGGAGGTGCCAGATGAACACAGCATCAGGCCTCTCACTCAGGGCTGAAGAGGTTACTAGGCTATGGGGCATGTTGTGGTTAGAAATGGCAACCCTAACCTCTCCTTAATACCTAAGAAACATATGACTACACATACAGAAATTCTTCTCTCATCTGTGTGCTATTGTGAAATTATTTCCCCTTTGGAACCCTTATTTTGAGACTTAGAAGATTAAATAATTTAAGTGCTAAAGTCCTGCTCTCTCCTTAGTACCAAGGAAAACTTAATCATCGAGAATTTCTAAAAATCACAGTGCAGAAGAGGCATGGCTGCCTAGCAGCATAAGTCTTGTATCAGAGCTAAAAAGGAGAAATTCAGTCTCAAGAGCTCAGTTCATGGTGTGTGAGATGACAGGGGGAGAAACTGCAGTAGATGAGCTATTTCCTACATTACCATTGGTGCTAAACTTTCATGTGGGAACTCTCACACAGTCAGACAGCAAATATAAGAAATTAATTTTATTTTCTTGAATAAAGATGATAAATAATTTAATGCACAGAATATAAGAATTGGCAGAATACCACCAAGTTCAACTGTAAACAGAATAAAACAGCAATTAAAAAAATTGCCACTACTCCCTACTACATAGTACTCAGCCCATAAAGGCCTATTCTTACTTAAAAGTTAATCCAGAAAGACTTTTAAAAAATTATTATTTTACTAAAAGAATCAAACCAAGCATATGCATTTGTACTCAGCGAGATGTGACAGCATCCACCTGCATCTCTGCAACAAGAGTTGTCAAGTTCTTGCAGAAGGTAGATGGGTCAGGAGGGTCAGTGTGTCCCACAGGATTACAGAACAGTTGTGAGAAGTGTGGAAATGGGAGGAGGATGACCACGACCACCATGCTGGCACCACTGAGATACTGAGTATTTCCATGTTACAAGCCAGATACTATGCCCAGAAATACATGAGGGTTTATTGGAAATACTCTGCAGTACTTGAAGGGGGGAAGTTAAGAGTACTTATCTGCCCCAGGGGTATACATGGTTCCTCAGAGTGGAGGCATTTCCCCTTGGAAAGGCAAAGACAGAGAAGTTCTCCTGTTCTGTTGACCTCTGGGGTCAGAGAAATTGCCAGAGATACTCAAGAAAATAAATCTATGGGGACATTTTAGTTGTACATATTTTAAATTTATGCAAACCAGTTTTCAAAAAAGACTTCTTTAATAATGGCCTTGGAGTGTGTTTTTATATATATGGATAAAAACCCCAAAGGGCCAGGCTTCAGTCCATCAGAAAGGTGAGGAACAGACTGAAGGCAAAAATACAGAACCTGTGTTTAACTTACTTGGATCAGAACAGATATGTTGGAATGTGGTATTAGTATCCCCACACTGGGAATACTAATTTGGGAACTGTATTCCCATTTCAAGGGCATACAAAATGTTTAACATTTCCATTTTGAGAGGAGCTGAGAGAATGTTCCAAAAAACAAATTTAATTCTAAAAGATACAGGAAACACTTTCTGGTATAGCATAAGAAATACTTTGAAAGAAACATAGCACTGAACAGGAGACAACAAAGTATTACTATTTGTCTACTTCCCCACAACTATTTTGTTCTTTAATGTTATATATTCAGGAAACATTTTTATTATACTGTAAGAATATAAAATCAAAAAGGTACCGAGGTTATCTACAGCGCAAACATGATCATCAAACTGGTGTTGGCCTGGGTGGCCTCTTCTCTGTAATAGACGCAGTCATTCCATCTAGATCTATTTCCAGAACCTGTAAAATCCCAGTGCTATTGCTAGGCAAGTGAACACCGAAGCTGTTAAAAAAACAAATCAAAACAAAAAAAGAAATAATTAGCTGAATGCTAAATTGTATCACTTTCTACATACAGGAAATTAGCTGCAAACAGATGGCAGAATGCTAACGAGTCTAGAGCAGAGCCTCCTGAACTTCCCGCATTGCTGCAGGTGTGTCAGAACAATTTGAGAAGACAATGGCTTGCCTTAGATGTCACACCCTGCACGGCAGCACTGCTGCACTGATGAGCTGGGGTCTGAATTCAGCAGCCCGAAGCACCACCTTTTGAGGGACACACCCGAGCAGCTATGCTGGATACTACAGCTCATCACAGGCTACAGTAACTTTTACTACTGGAAACTGTATTACAGGAGAGATGGCTGTACTAGGTCTTGCATTAGAGGTAGTTAAAATGATTTTCCACTGAACCAAACGACAATGGAACTGACACAACACTGGGATATCCAGGCAGCACCCTGATACCTGACAAGTTGTCTTTTGGATTTGTTATGCTGCTGTTTTTCCACAGTACTTTCAGTTAGTGTTAGAATAAAGCTAATTACTTTTCCCTTTGAACTTATTCTCACTTTCATTACTCTCTTTTTGTCCAGCTCCAACACAATAAAAACTTCACTGGTTATGTATATATTGAGAAGACAATCTCAAATCAGACCGAGATTTGTTCTGCTTGGCAGGGGCAAGTACAAGTGCTACCATGCTGAAACTGTATGCTTGAGAAGACTGAATGGGACGCAGAACTAGTCCCAAATGACAGCAAACTTTCAGGGTAACCTAAATGACCTCAGGAGAACTCCTGCAGCAACAGCCATGTGAGTGGCTGCTGCAGCAAGCAGAAGTAAAGTATTTATGCTTTTATTTACCTTTTTAGTATCATGTCTGTATTTCTCCTAATCCCAGTTCTGGGCACAATCCTAGTCCTCCTATGGCATGCTCCCACCTCTTCCGTGTTCTGCACTGCGCCTTCTCCAGCTGGGAGAGATCTCCCCTACCCAATCCCAGTTGTCTGCTCCTACAGCTGACTACTTCTAGCATATACTCCCGAATAAAATGTTACCCATCCAAGATACGATACTGGTACTCACCTTCTTGCCTATCACATACCTGCCAAATAACGTATGGTATCAAGTTTATTCGATTCCATGAGTGTTTTTAAGGAAGCTATTTCAGTGTCAATTTTATTACTGATTTCTGAGATAACACTGTTGGTACTTGAATCCTGAAATGTTAAAAGACAGCATGCATTTGACAATGGTTCCTAACCCTTTCAGCTTGGCAAAGCTGAACTAAAATACTATGCTACTAGCTACAAGAAATGAATTTCCAATCTATCACTGAAGTGAAATATTACTAACTGCTAAGGGACCTTAAAAGACACAGAACACTGTTTGATACAATCCAGGAAGACTACTGAAGTGACAGAGAAAAAGAAAAAACTCTGATGATCACAGAATAGTTTGGGTTTGAAGGGGCCTTTAAGACCATCTAGTTTCAATTCCTTCCACTAGATCAGGTGGCTCAGAGCCTTATCCAACCTGGCCTTGAACACCTCCAGGGATAGGAAGTTCACAGCCTCTCTGGGCAACCTGTCCCAGTCTCTCACCACCTTCACCATACATACTTTTGTCTCTGATATGCCAGTGCATCCTAAAGGAGGTATTCTACTGCACACAGAACAGTATTCCTACATTTTTGAAAATCAAAGGTTTAAGCATTCACAACCCATATCCCAAAAGGGGAAGGAGATGCTGAAGATGGGACAAGTCCCTCTTCAGCGTCTGAGACTTTGGTGCCATCTAGCAGGTTTTGAGGACTTCCAGCCCTTGAAATGCTTGGCTGCAGGCACCTGAACTATCCCTCTGGTACAGTTCATAAGTTAACACTGGGAAGGGCAGTGTGGTAGTGCACATCCCACCTGCAACAGCCTGCAGCAAGGTACTTGGGAAGCGAGGGAAAAGGCCTGAATGCCTCCCTCTGCTGACCAGTGTTCATCTCACAGGCAAGAAACACCTACAACAGCTGAGAGTGATACAGCCCAGCCTTTTGCTTTACCATATCCAAAAACCTATTGCACAAAAGTTTGGAGGTTACATAACATGCAAGGCGGAACTGTACCCTGCTGACTGTAAGATCAGCTTTATTCAGTACTTACTTTTTTATGAAACTCTGTAGTTGCTTCCATCAGTTTCCTCTCCTGATCTGTAAACTGTGGATGAAAGATGAATTATAACTGTAGTAACAGAAACGACCCAGAAATGAAAAGGGCATCTTCAGAGACCAGCTTACCATATCAGTGACCCTGCTCCTCTCCAGGTTTATGTCTAGCTTGCTGTCAGCTCGGATTTTACCGGTTTCATTCTTTAAAACAAATAAAGATTATGAAAATAACTATTTACTTTTCCTAATAGGAGTGTGTAGGTACTTGCTATTTACTTACCATTAGCTGCTGTTTAACTTGATCTAATTCAATTTTCATTTTCTAAGTGCAGAGGAGAGAAAAAAAAAGATTTCACAAATTCAGGAACCTGCTAACAAAATTAATCAGTCATGTAAGTGTTACCGACACATGCATGCAATTTTTCTTCCCTAATTTTTCTCCCAATGGGGCAGTTTTTTCTTGATTAAATATACTAAATAATGTGTTCAGTTGCACAGCCATATATAATCTGCTGAGAATTCTGCTCAAAAATAAAGGGATTATTTTCTAACAATGATGATCTTGTTATTCTGAGACTAAAGACAGCAGAAAAATACCAAAACGCCGTCAAGTGAAAACAAAGCGTATCTCAATCACCAGCTTAATTAAGTTGCCGCAAAGAAAGGAGACTCCTCTCCCTCCAGCATATGGTTAATGGCAACAAACTGTACCAGAACTACCTTTAAATAAAATTACAGAAGATGATTCTGAGATCTGTAGATTTCTTTTTCTTTACAGAAGACCTGAACAAGTCTTATCATGCGAAATATATTTTTTTGTGATCTCAGAAGTTGTAACCTATAAACTCCTGAACTCTGATGGAAGCATCCAAAATTACTTTTACATCTGTATTTTTTTCCACAAAGATGTACAACAGGTAAACTCCAACATATACTGCAATTAAACTGCTTAATGAAAAATATGTATTAGTACCTCATTCTCTGCTCTCAAGTTTGCAAATTCACTTTTCTCCAGGATGACCATATCTTTTCGAATGGAGTCCAAATGTGCCATTATCTGCTGTAAAGTTATTTCCTTTGAAGCAATAAAACATACCATTGATTAAGTTGCACGCTTTCTGGCAAGGAAATATTTTTAGGCTTTCCTGCTGACAGCAGACATGGTGACAAATTTTGCTTTAACAAACTGACAAAATAAAAATAACTTAGTTTTTCTTGTAGAGTAGACATCTGGGCAGAGTAACAAAGCTCTGATGCACAGTGATGGTTTTAACAATTACTCAGGAAGGCTGCGCAAGCTGAAATTATGTACCATTCTTTTTCAATTACTTAGTGCAGTTAACCATTCACTGCTATTTTATTTAAACTGCTGAGCTTTTCTTCCAACATATTTTTATCTTACTGGCATTTATTTCTAATAAAAGTTGTTTAACTTCTTTTTTTCCTCTAAATCTCAGAACACAAGAACTTCTGTCTCTCTCTATTTTTATCTCTAATTGGAAACCTTTTACTTTGGAAATTCTATTATTATGCAAAGAAAGTCAGTACCCTAAATATAATTTGCATGGAATTGTGGTAGGCAGAAACACTGCTTTTTTACAGCGTAGTCAGTGGTGAGACTGAGTATTTCAAGATGGGATGAGGCTCCTAAGTGTAAACACAACTGAAGTTTTCCCAGGAATTGTAAAACCTTCATTGTGTCCAGCAAAGTGGCCAGACTTCAGCAGAAGCTGGGTCAGGGCATTTAACTATCATTTAAAATCCCAAGTGCAATTTAGGAGAACCTGGCACAGTGAGGTGTTTATGGCACTAGTGAGAGCTGTTCACTTGTGTTTTAAAGATGCAAATACGAGCCATTACAGCTACACACCACAGGTTAGTTTTTACCTGCTGAGCCTGTGTGACCATGTCCTTATAGACGGTGTCCAAGCTGACGTTGGACAGGGTAATTAGTGCCGATACGATGGTCTCTGCTTGCTCCTTCCCAAAGCCTAGAGGACAGTGGAAGGATGGCAAGTTAAGGTGCTATTAAAAATCTGGATGAAGAGCAAGAGTCCTGGGACACTCAAGTACCATACCTAATTACAGTGGCACACAGGAATTCACACAATTCCTGAAAACTGACAGCCATGAGCCAGTCACTGTGGCTTTTAACTAGAAAAAAACCCAGACTCCAAAAATCTGAAAGACCTTAACTTTTCACATACTGAAAGTCTATACATGCAACTGACAGACCAAATTTCTGTACAAGGCTTAACCATTCGTGCACTATAAATATAATTTAGCAAAACTTTAATTCATAATGAACTTTCACAGATTCTGTTAAAGCCAAGCATACCTTGAGCTACAAAGCATGCATCCTACAGAGTAATGACAAGTAATTCTGCATATATTGAAATTGTTCTCCACAGATAGGAGCACTTGCAAAAATGATTTCAAAACTGCCGCATCTGTTGCCTGCAGAATGAACTCAAACTGGGATTTTTGCTTTCTGATGATAAAAATTGCACCATAGTGATTTTGAAGTGCTGTATGATGTGAATAGTGAAAAAAAAATCACACTCATTTTAGCCATATCTGATCAAGTGCTGAGAGATTTTGCCCTGAAGATTTATTTCCAGCAATCTCACTGATATTTCAACTGGCCTATTTTATAAAATGGCTTAAATTAATATTTTGTTGAAAAATACTTTCAGGCAAACTATTTAGAGAACTGTGCCACTGCTCCCTTCTAAAATACTGGTACTGTCAAGCTGTACCATTGGTTTACATGACTAAAAAAGCCATGCAGGGTTTATGACAGCTTCCTTCCATTAAGGGGTGTGATAGTATTGCTACAGTTTCTCTGAATCTTCAGCTTTTGCCAATTCCTTATTTTGCTTTTCCTCTATAGCAGAAACTGTTCATGTTGTGTGGATGTTCAGAAAATGTGGAAAAATTCCTATAAGCAAGAGAATGGAGCCTGAAAACTGCCTGCAGCAAGCCTGGGAAAAACTAAAATGCCTCTCACTTTTGTGGTGTGCACAGGCTTTACCTGTAGACCTCTGCCACTGTGGTACTAAAGTATTTGTGAAGTTCTGGACAAATTAAACTGAGTAACAACTTGCACCAGACAGACTTCACCCCACAATTTCTAAAGGAACTTGATGAAGAAATAGCTGAAATAGTCCTGGGGGGCAAGTAACACTTCACAGCCTACCTTGGTTACCTATGGACTGGGAAATAACCATACCAGTTTTTAAAAAGAGTTCTGGAGAGATGTAGGGAACTACAGGCTGTCAAGTCTGACAGGCATGAAAAAAATAAATATTGTTAGTGGACTATTATTAGTCTTTTAACTACTAACACGTATTATTATTATTATTATTAGACCTAAATAGTGGAAAAAATCCTAACCTCCAATTGTATAAAGTTCCTAGTGTGACTTGAGATTTTTAAAGGTAGTTGTTAGTCTGAGGAAGTCATCAGCTCAAGGCTTAGTAAGTGCCAATAAAGCAAATTAAACCCTCGGGAATTACTAAGAAAAGGAACAGATAGCAAAATAGACACAACTTTACATCACTATTCAAATCTACGGGACATTCAGTTGTCAAGTAATGCCAGCAGCTCTCTACCCTGCCCTGGGAAATGAAATGTGATAGAAGTGGAAAATACTAACATTAAGGGCATTGTGAATTATCAAAATGAACAAAAATATGGAAAAGCTACTGCTCAAAGAAAAAATGCAACAAACTAGGATTCTGGCTGAAAAAGAATGATGGGGAAATATGACAGAAGCTTGCATAATCACGAGTGACACGAGAGATCAAATGTTCACTTCTTCTTCCCACAAGAGCGGAGTGGGCACCAAATTCACCTCACAGAGGACAGATTCTACATAAACAAAATAAGTGGATGTCTGAAATTCCCTGAGAAAGGATGTTTTGGGTACTAATGAGTTTATAGTGGCTCAGGGACTGAATAAGCTTGTGAAAAGATTTCCACTGAAGGTTACTAAAACTCACACCTGACTCAAAATACCTCCAGGTGACAGCAACTGGAGGCTTAGAAAGCACAAGGGGATGTGTCACATACACCTGCCCTGTTTTACCACTCTTCTGCAGGCCCTTACAGCAGCTGTCAGGAGACAGAACCCAGGGCTAGATGGACCTTTCATCTGACTTCAGCCAGTCACACTCACATTAAGAATGTATCACAGCACTATGCTGCTGAAATTATTTCTAGTTAGAAAAAAACCCTTAAATTACTAGGCTAGTAGCAGGAATTTCTATTAAAGCTTCATTTTTGCTCTAAAACAGTCTTTTAAACTGTTACTTTATATTTGTTAACAGAATTATGTTCCTCAATGGAAGACACTATATAAACATGCTTATGGCTGCAAATGAAGTAAATGTATCAGATCCTCAGATGAGATGCCTCTCCTTCACCAGCCTCCTAGAGAGGCTGCCTAGTATTTTGTACCACTGAGTACTGGTACTCTGGGGAAACTGACAGCACTCAAAGTTACAACATTCAAAACTAAAAGTCTTCCTTTGAATTACTTATCAGATACGACTTACCATGGGTTTCCAGATCCTGCACTAAAGCATGGGTATCAAAAGTCACCTTCCTCTGCTCCAGCGGAGTGATATCAACTCTTCTGACATCATATGACTGCCTAAGGAACGTGGCAGCAAAACCTGGAAGGAACAAAATGTGCCTAAAACTTAACTTGATTGGCTTATCATGCAACACACTAATTTTATTTCATCACAGAAAAGCTGCACAGATGTTGCAACAAAAGACTGTGTTACAGCAGACACCAGAAACCATCAATCCCCTTTCCATTGGAAATCTATCCCAACTAGGATTTATATATTGATCTCAAGTGCATCCATGTAACTGTTCAACAGACAAGCATCCTGATACAACAGAAATAAACCCAGCAGAGCCAATTGCTTTATAATATTTGGGAAAGATCACTTAAATAATTTTCTTATTTTTAAAACAGTGAGTTAATGCAATTAGGCATTCACTGCTATTTTATTTGAACTGTTGAGTCTTAATTCCAACAGCTTTTAATCTCATCATAGAATTGCTTGGGTTGGAAGGGACCTTACAGATAATCCAGCTCCAACCCCCCTGCCATGGGCAGGGACACCTTCCACTAGTGCAGGTTGCTCAGAACCCCATCCAGCCTGGCCTTGAGCACTTCCAGGGATGGGGCATCCACAGCTGCTCTGGGCAACCTGTGCCAGTGCCTCACCATCCTCACAATAAAGCATTTCTTCCTAATATCTAATCTAAATCTCCCATTTTCACAGAATTCCTCAATCACTTTCTTTTTACATTTTCTTCTATCATTATCCCTTCCAGCAAGGAGAGTGCCATGTGTGAAGACAAAGCTACAGAATTTTTTTTTTAAAAGAAATCTATGCAAGTCTAACTTTCAGAATTAATTTATTGGTTCAGCAGGAAAGTAAGTGGGCAACCAAGCTGTATGACACCTGCACACAACACCTCAGAAATGGGCATTAGAGATCCGCCCTGTGTATTACGGGCCTGCCAACAGGATGTTTCACTGCTTCTCCCAGCTCTGTTTCTCAACCTCCTATCTCGATTTTCCTTCTCTTCGCCTTATCTCTGTGGGGACCTGCATATTCAGGATCCCCTTCTGACAGAGTCCTTGCTGTCTAGGCAGCCCTGCTACTCCTAAATCCGTGCTTATTCGACCCTCACGCACTGCTGGCCCCCTGCCTTAGCCAAAATGTTGTTCTGTAGCTTATCGAGACCTTTACTCAACAGCTTTGTATCATTCAAACAACAAGGAATTCACGCTGTGCCGCTCCTGGATGAATCAGCTATGTGCCACCCTACGCGCACTCTAGAGAAGCAGCTCTAGCCAAACCAGCCCCAGCACCCGGGCTGGTGACTGCAATGGGGTTCAGACACACCGACTGCTACACACAAACAACGAGAAACAATTCCGAGCGCTCCCATTCCCGGCTGGCGGCGGCTGCCCCCATGGGCGGGGGGGCTGCCAGCGGGCCGAGCACGGCGCGGCG
>VXBX01002902.1:1288-47331 GCA_013400415.1 Scytalopus superciliaris
AGTCTGGAATGCCGGAGCAGTTCGGGGTGTCAGTCCGGGGTGTTAGTGCGGAATGCCGGAGCCACTCGGCGTGTCAGTCTGGGATGCCGGAGCAGCTCGGGGTGTCAGTCTGGGATGCCGGAGCCGGCTCGGGGTATCAGTGCGGGGTGTCAGTCTGGGATGCCGGAGCAGCTCCCGATGNTCGGCTCGCTGGGGCTGGAGCCGGGAAGGCGGCGGCGTTGTGGAAGTGCCGGGCGCGGCGTGCTGTGCTGAGCCTCCGCTCGGAGCGGCACCGGGAGCAGGATGTGACCCTCTCCGCCAGCCCGGCCCGCCCGCCGCTCCCTGTCGGGCTGTCAGTCCCTCCGCTTGGGGCACACACCGGGGACAGCCCGGGACACGCACTGGGACTTGTCGGAGGGATGGAGGGGACAGCCTGGGACACACACACTGAGACCTGTCGGAGGGATAGAATGGACAGCCCGGTACACACACACCGTGCACGTGCGGAGGTGGAAGGGACAGCCTGGTGCACACACACTGTGCATTTCTCAGGAGCTGGAATGCACAGCCCGGTACACACTGTGCACATGTTGGGCTGGAGAGGACAGCCCGGTGTACACACACTGAGACTTGTCGGAGGGATAGAACAGACAGCCCGGTGCGCACACACACACTGCCTTTCTCAGGGACTGGAATGGACAGCCCGGTACACACACGCTGTGCACATGTTGGGCTGGAGGGGACAGCCCCAAACACACACATTGTGCACATGTGGGGCTGGAGGACACAGCAGCTTTGGGTGGCAGTGTGGGACGGTGTCTCTGTGCTTGTAGCCGCCCCCGGCGCTGCCCGGGGTTGTCTGTGCTGCTTGATGTGCATCGCATGTCAGAGGCGTCAGCTGGACCCGTCACATGAAGCGTTGGACCTTTAAGTGTTGTATCGAGATCAACCAGCAAGTGTTCAAGTTAGATAATGTGGTGTGTGTTCTTTCTGCAGTGTTACGGCGTGGGAGGGAAGCTTTTGTCCAGTGAATTAATAAGAGTTTCCGGGTTTTTTGGAGAGCGGTAGGACAACTTTGAAAAGGCTTGCCCGCAGTTCTGGTGTCCTCTGAATGTCCTGATTTGTCTTGCTGATCTTTAAACGTCTTTTCTATATGAATGAGGTCTGTTTTGTGCTCCTGGGATTGTATAAGCATAGACAGAGGCTGTCGCCTGGTGTGCCTGTAGTTGCACACCGAGCCAATAGTAAAGGCACCCTCCAGAATTTCCTCAATGAGTCCCTGTCTCCGCCTCAGCCAAACCTCTGTGCCTGTGGATTGGCTTTTCAGAGGTTACAGCTGTCAGAGGAGGCTCCACGCTTTCCTCGTTGGTTTTACTCACCTGACTGTTGATATTAAAAGGAATCTCTCTCTTACTGTTGTGGGGGTTTATTTTATTTTGCTCTTTACTCTGTCTTATGTGCCACGATCAAAGCTTCCAGTAATTCCTGAAGAGCACCTCTGCTAGAATCTGGGACTGTAGTTAAAAGGAGCAATGTTGTGGTACTAATGAAGCAATAGTGGAGACTACTTTGGTTTCCTCAGTCTTGAAAGCCTACCTTGCAGTGCTGTGTTTGCATTTAATATCTGAATTAACTTTTAAAAATTATTATTTTGATAAATCATGTTTTATTTTAACCTTGTTAATGGAAAATTGCTGTAAGAGTTCAACCAAACAAGCTGCTCATGGGCTGCTTAAGTGATTGAGAAGATTAGATTTGTATTCCAGTAAAAGTGCTTTAGTGTTGTCCTAAAAAGTTGCTTTTCTGTGAGAGTGAGGTTTGTTTTCTCTGCACTGACATTCTCTGCTCTCTTTGATATATTATGTAATAGTCCCAAAGTGAAATGATTGAAGCAGTATATAAGCACAGTGCTAGATGCATCAGCCAGGCAGGACTGTGCACTGTACTATCCATAGATGATTCAGATAACTACCATGGAGTGATGGTTTCATTCATGGGGCTGCCCTTCTCCCAGAGTTACACAGAAAATTCTTAATGTAGTTTTTTTTTGGAGTGGTACGTAAAGCCTTTTTAGGAGAGGCTGTTGTAGATGACAGTAATGTAAATATTGGAGAAATACCTAACCAGCTGTAATTCATAGCAAATACTGCTGTGGCCAGTTTGATGTATTTTGAAAGGGACTTTCCCAGGGGGAGAGGTCTCTGCATACTCATTTCTGACATCTCAATCACTCGAGTGTCTCGAGGCCTTTTTCTATCTCAGATTTGTGCCAGGCTGCACCTTGTGAAAGGTGTTTGAACCCTCAGGGCAGCTGATGTTTTACACTTGCTGGGTGGAATCAGACAGGGCTTGTATCACAGTGTGTCCTGGGGTCACACGGCTGCTTCTGGGCTGTATTCCACTGGAAAAAGTAATTATTTACACATTTGCAGGGTTTAAAATGGTTCAGAGTGACATGTCTGCCTGTCCTGTTCTTTACAACCAAGTTTTACTACGACAGACGTGATTTAATTAGTTTGTGATTGATCTTTTTTTCTATACAGAAGTGCAGATTTTGATGCATTTATTCTTGATGAGAACTGTTCTGGAACTATTTCTCTATAAGTATCTGAGAGATTTATATCTACTTGCAGCATTTCACAAACGAGCAGCTCATTTCTCTCACTCAGAGATTCCAGCTGTGAAAGAATTAGGTTTCTCTTCTGTGGCATGTTTATGTTGCCAATGTTTATAATTTACTCCAAATTAAACCTGAGGAGGAAAATTGTGTGGGTTTGTTTTTAAGCTCACGTGAGGCAGCGATCACTGTTAAACAGGAGCAGGGAGATGTCCTTTTGTGAGCTTCAGCCATGAGCAGGAACTCGTGGTGTTGGTTTGTTCTGATGAGTAAGAGTTGTATTTCCTAATGCTGATGAATTGTTTTGGCGAGAAGGGGGAAAGTTGCAGAATAGATAAGCCCTAGTTTTGTTTCTTATCACATAACTGTGTTTTTTATTTGAATACATATTACTGGAGACTGCTGAGTTGCACGTTTTGGGGGGAAAATCATGTTTAGCAACAAGGCCAGTTCAGGCTGAAAGCTCTTGGAAATGAATTTTCCCGAGTTGTGAGGAAGCTGAAAGTGGGGTGGGAATTGATGATACCCGGCTTGCCTGGTCAGAGCAGCCTGAACTTTCATCCCAGTCCGTGTTTGAGCATCCATTCATTTACAGTTTGGCACAGCAGGGCTGAGGTTAGAGAGGAAAAGTGTGTGGATGGCAAGTTAAGGACACGTGGTTTGATGCTGAGAAAGAGGATCAGTGAGAAGGGACTTTCTCAGCCCTTTAGTGATCACCTCAGGGTTGTCTTTCTCTGACCATTAAATACAGTGTTCGGTTCTGATTATTTTGACAGGGTGGAATTAGTTAACTTGCATTTTTTTCTTGCTTTCTTTTCAGTTTGTTCTTTCTCCATCGCTTGGTTCATTCAGTTTCTGTTGTAACACTGGAAACATAAAGTGTTCTTCATCTGGCTGTGAGGCATCCTGGAGCTGGTGATGCTCCAACATATTCATTCTCCTTCCAAAGCAGAGAGCTTTTAGCCTTGCAAAAGTCAGTTTTCTTGTTTGTTACACTGAATAAGCAAAAATACCCGTAATGAATATACAGTGAACTAGGAAAGTTCAGTCAGGAGGACTTTGAAGTATGTGCATACACACACAAGGTCATTAATGTAATGGCAGTGCTTATCTGATACTTTAAAAAAAGGCTATTACGGCCTACTCCTACATTCACATTTTTTTGGAACATACCTTTGTGCCTGAACATTTATTTTTTTGCTGTGAGATTTCTGGTTATAAAGCCAAATCGTTTTCTCTCTCAGAGAGAGTTGAAGTTCTGTTAGTTGCGTTGTCAACAGCCACGACTTCTAGGAAGGCACTTAAATAAATGCAGTCAGGCTCTCACAGGAAGGGACTCTGCAGGTCACCTCAGTCACCCCCTCCTCAGGCCTGTTGCCCAAAACTGTGTTCAGAGTATTTCCAAGGTGGGAGGTATCAAATGTGTGGGCACTTACTTAACCTGCTGATCAGAACTACCTACCTGGTACTGTCTGGTGCACTCAGGCCTGGGTTTAAAAGCATAAATACACTGAAATGACTCGCCATGTGGACAGAACCTGCTCTTAACCGGGTGTTTGTGTGTGGGCTGTGCATTCCTAGCCTGTGGTTGAACCCTCACAGTTCCTTACAAACAAGAGCCTTCGTGGCACAAAGAGGGCAGCCCGGCCACCGGTGTGTGAAACGGGAGGTCAGCAGAGGATAACTTCAGTTCAAACCGTGCAAATACTCTGTAAAACAGAAATCCCTCAGGAAGACTTCATGGAAATCTAAGTAGGAAATGCAGAAGGTATATTTCCATGCAAAAGTGGGTGAAATAAAGACAGACTCTGCTTAGGAAAGGAATGGGGTTTGTTTGCTTGCCTGAAATCAGCCGGCTTATGCACGGGGGAAACTCAGTTCCCGGGTGAAGTTATTTCTCAGTTTGGGTTCAGCACCTGTAGATATTTCCTTACTTTGGGTGTGTTTAGAGACTGCTGGGATTACTGGAGTACTTTGGGCAGTAAGTAGGGGGTTGTGATCTCTGTTCACGGAATTTTCAGCTTCAGTTTTGTTTGAGATCTCTTTCCCTGCCTTCACGTCTTGTATTTTTCTGTCTCCCTTTGAGACCCATCGTAGTGCACATTCCGACACATTCCCCAGCCTTTATTCCAGTTTCCGGCTCTGGTCCTGCGTGCTTTCCCCTGCAGGACATTTTTGTGGCAGACAAACTTCCTCGCAGTGCGTGGCTGGTGCTTGGTGAGCATCCCGTCTGATGCCGGTGCATGGGCTGAGCACCGGCGGGTGTTAAACCGAGGGGCTTTGCCTTCAGCTCGGTGTGGCTGAACTTAAACAGCGCAAGGACTTGCTCCTAAGTCTCCCGTCTTCCCGAGGAGTTTATTAGGGCTTAACACATTAACACCTATCAGCAAACCTGTAACCAGTGCTGGGGAGCATCGGCTTAGCCCGGGACAGATGTCACCCATCTCCGAGGGCGCTTTCGAGGCAGAGCCGAGCGGGGCTGTCCTGCTTGTCGGGGGCTGAGCCCACAGAGCGCGGTGAGAGCCCACCGGGGCATCCCATGGGGCTGGAATGGCTGGGAATGGGTAGGAAAAGGTTTGGTGTCATCCGGAGGTGAGATGGGTTGAGCCCTATCTTGACACAGAGCCCTAATTTAGATAAAGGTGCGTGTTTGCTGCAGGGCAGAGGCTGCGCGGGGTCAGTTCCGAGGGCTGTGCATTAACAGAGGGTGTTAATTGAGCCACACGGCGGGTCATTATGCAGGAACTTTCCCTTGTAGGTTGGTTTCCTCGCGGTGGGGTGTAATTCCATGACAAAGGCTTAGGAGAGCGCTTTGGAATCTGCCCCGTGCTGCTCAGCTCTGGCGCATCTCAAGTGCAGGAAGCAGTTGTTCCCTTTCCTTCGATTTAAGGAAACCCGGGAGAGAAATACCTGGGGGTACCTTGGATTTGCACGGTGCCGGTTTTCATATCATTCCTGCTTGGCAAAACTGAGCAGCAGAGATCGGTACAGTGTCTGTTCTGACTGAAATCAGGTGAAATGTCCCGTTTGAGTAATTCAGATCAACATACTTTAAATCTGTGTGCAGCAAGCTCTGGTTTTTTAATTACTTTCAACAAGAAAAGTCATTTTGGCTGGTGCTAGATGTTCCGAAGGTTATTTGTAATTTATTTTGCCAGCAAAGCTAATAAACTATGCCTTGTTTATACTTGTGAACAGTTACGTGCCTTAGCACATCTATTATTCTAACAGTGCAACTTCAAAAAGATAAATAACACATTTAATATTTACATAAACTTTTGGTGTCCTAAAAGCCAGTGGTGGGGAAGATCAATTGTAGAACTGAAATTTCTGTGACAGGTAAGGGAGAACTGAACCAGAACTGAATTACTGTATGTGAAAAGGTGTAAGAAATAGAGAAAACAGTTTCATGAAGCTAAAAGTGATACCAGTATAGAGTGTCATAATTTTGTATTTAATTTCATCCATTTTGAGTCAATGAAGTACGGGAATATACTATTTGATTTGTAATCCATTTGGCAATTTCCTACTTGTGTTTATAAATAATCATTATGTAGTTACAATTACACTGAAGGTCCTGGGTTAAAATACTGTCCATGTTCATAGAATAAATGCTCTGAATATAAGGAAGCAGAGATTTGCAGGGAAAAAAAAAAGAATTATAATTTTTCCTAATTGACTTTGGTGCAGTTGTAGTTGTGATTAATGCATTTACACCAATAAAAGCCTAATCCTATACAGTAAAAGTAGAGATTACCACAAACAATTTTCACTTGTTTTCAAAACACCTTGTTTCTTCAGAAAGCAGCCAACAAGAAACTGCTCAGAGTAAGAATTTTGGCCTTTATTAGGTCTGTTATTATTTTTAATGCCCCCCTCAGAGTGCAGGGAGTAGGTGAGCTGACACCAGAGTTGCATCCTGTCACACAAGTGACTTGGCACAGGAAAATGCCGTTCCCTGCTGGTAAATACACGAGGACAGCCCTGGGTTGCTTTTGTCTGACAGATTCTTCCTCTGGTCTCATGTTTGGGTGCTCAACAACCTCCCAGTGTCTGCTTTGGCAGGTATTTTTATGTCATCTCCAACTGCAAGAAGTGCACACTTGCTCAGCTTGACTCGGGAGAGTGTTCCCACTCCATGAGATGCCCTTTTTCCATCAGTTTTCCATACCAGTAAATTCCTGTCTCATCCCGTCCCCCGGGCCACACAAAGTAGTTCATGCACAACCAGCATAAACGCTTCCTCCCCCCTTTTCCCTGGTTGTTTTCTCGTGTTTACATTGGAATTTATAATCTGTTTTTCTCAGCTTTCTGCCGTTTTTCTGGCTGCACCTCACACTTTGTGTAGCTTTGACCAGTTTGAGTTGCGTAACAAAAACTGTTCCTGCCTCGAAGCATCCTGGTAATGTCTGATTGCCTGTGCCAAGCTTGGATATAAACAAAACACTGGGTGTTTCAGTGGTATCCAGTGACTGGATACCAGAGACAGACACTGATTATTACATAAAGTTGAAGAAGAAATAACATATACGTTTCTTCAGTTAAAGCCATTTAATTTAAAGTGGAACTTCGTAGTTAGTTTTGAATAATTTTCATTTTTGCAACCTTTTCCTAAGTTGTCCAAACTTTAAAACCAATCTGGTATTTATTTTTTTTAATTATAGTATGTATTTCTGTGGGTTTTCAGCTCTTCAGCACTCCAGGTTTCATCCCTTTGGTAATGAAACGCCATTTGTTTAAAAAACTCTGTAAAATACAAATTCCCTGCTGCTGGTGTGTGTGCCTCAGTTAAGTGATGAGAACTTTGGATCTCTGTCCTGGAAAGAAAACATTCCAGGTGATCAGAGGTTAAATGCCCAGTGCAGAAGAGAGGGAGAGGTGCCCCAATAATCACTTTTTAGGGCTTCTGCTGGAGAATTTCCAGTTTTCCCTCCTGGTGACTCTTCCTCCCTCGTCTCCAAGGAGCAGTTTTGTGACTCACGGTCACATGGAGCTTTTGGTGTGTGGAGCCAGGAATCAAACTGAATTCGGAGTCTGTGCTTAAGGTTGTATTTAATGAAGGGGAAAGCCAGATCCCACTTCTCAGTAAACATGCATTTCTCATAAAGTGCCACGAGCAGCTTTTCTAAAAGGCGTTTCTAATAATTCGGTTTAATTCATTGTTGCAACAACAATTTTATTTTTTAATAATTAGTTTATATTCGTGTTTTGGTAGACTGGGAGCTTGTGTAATTAAATGCAGTGTTTTTGTTGGTGTGGGGGTTTTTGACATTTCACAGACAGCAACAGTTCTGTTTCAATATGTTCATAAGTAGTGAAAACCGATTATTTGCAGGGATGAGAAATTGCTTATGTTCTCTCATGGTGCTGCTGTCCCACGCAGGGTAATATTTGGGATGTCTCACAGTTGTTTCTTGTCCATCATTGCATAGGATGGTTGAAAGTGCGTTGTTTCCTTCTTCCGAATTAAAGTTATTTAGAAATTTGACTGTGTGTTTTGGTTTTGGTGTGGCAAGGGTAACTAAGGAAAGACGAAAATGGTTCCGTGCTCATCTCACTGCCCCTGGACCTTTAGCGGGGTTTCTGGGCCGGTTTCCGCTCTCATTTCCCAGTTTGCTTCAAAGTGCTCAAATTGGCTTTAGGCCGGTTGTCGAGGGGGAAAGGAAGGCATTGCTGGGCATTGTTTTGGTCCCAGCTGGATTGAGCTTCGTTTAGATACCATCTCCGAGATAGGCCTGGCTTATCTGGACACCCAGGGCTGTTTGAGCCTCCTCAGCATTGTTGAGATAACATCGAGGTGATTGGTCTGTAATCAGGTGATTGGGATGTAAAGTAGGCCCGGAATGGCTTGGCTTTGGGGTTTCAATAGCACGGGCATTGCTTTGGGAAGTGACAATTGTTTAATAATTGGGAAAGGGAAGAAAGTGATGGAATTGTTTGGGTTGGAGGACATTAAAGCCTGTCCCATTTCACCCCTGTGCCATGGGCAGGGACACCTTCCACTATCCCAGGTTGCTCCAAGCTCTGTCCAGCCTGACCTGGAACACTTGCGGGGGGGGGGCAGCCACAGCTTCTCCTCAATTCGGTGCATTTTTGGGACGGAGTGGTACAATTTGATTCACTTTTCCCTGCCTGCCCTCCCTCAGTAACAGCATCCTACCCTTAGTACAGCTCTAGTTAGAATTCAGCACTCTGGAAGGCAAACATGTGGCAGGTGGTTCTTGTGATTATTTTTTTTAAAAGGGTGGGGGGCATCATGTTGGAAAACTTTGATATGGCCAAAAGTGAAACCGAGAAGTTGTTCCATGAGCCCTTTCCACTTGTGTAGCTTCTGCTTCTTGTGGGTTTCCTTACCTTCCTTCCACTGAGTGTAGGAAACTCCTTAGGGAAGCAGAGAGGAGCTTGGCCTCTAAAGCTTGGCCTGGGTGTGTTGGTTGCAGCTCAATATATGGATTTGATAACTGCATATTTGATAACTAACACAGCCTCTTCAGGGGACACCCCGTGCAAGAGGAGACAGGTCTGATTCCTAACCAGATTAAATCTTCGTTGGCTCAGTAGAAGAATATGTATTAGCAACTTTGCTGGTCACTGAAATACTTGTGTTTCAAAATAAGCTGGAAATGAGGTAATGTGTTTCAGCTCTCAAGGGTCGAAATTTTCATGGTGCACAGACCACAGGAAACAGAGGTTTCCTGCTCTGAATGTGAGTCCTTATTTCAGTTGAGTGCTTTCCATCCCAGGGCAGAGGGAGGGAAGGAAAGAAAGGAAAACAGGGCTGTAGGATTGTGTAGGATTGAAAGGGTTAATTGCAGAAGGAAACAAAAGTTGGTGCTTGAGTTTACACTTTTTCTCTTTAATAGCTTTTATAAAAAAACTTCTGTGTGTGTGTGTGGAGAGGGAATAGATAGGGCTGAGGCTTTGCAAGGGGGAGAGGCTTCTGACCGAATTAGCTTTGGAGCTTCCTGACACTTCCTTCTGAAAGTGTTGTCAGGAGGTGTTACTCGCTGTGGTTGAGACTTTGCAGGATGAATCTGCACATTTCCAACCAAAATACTCTACTTTTTGTCTCTTCTACATAATGCATAATTTACGTATTAAATATAAAGATGTCGGTTGATTTGTATTTCCTGGTTTGAATGTTATGTTAAGCAAAGAATCTTTAGTACATTTTTCTTTGCTTTGATTCTGTTCCTGATGCAGGTGTGTTGGAAGGCTGGTTCTAACTTAGCCTAGAAATAGGTTATTTTAGAAACAGCTTATTTTGAGTGGGTAAAGCTGTTGATAAATTCACTTTTCCGTTGTACTTGCATGGAGGGCTTGTGGAGCTAAAGCCAAGTTAAAGTGGTGAAATACTTTTCTAAAGAGTTGTAGCATTGTTTGTATGATGTGGTTTTAAGGAATGAAGAAGGGAGCAGGTGCATTTAATCCTAAAGGTTTGTCTTCTAAGGGTCTGTGTTCCATATGGAATTGCTCATTGGAGTTGGATAATTAAGACAGATCAGTGTTTCAGTGTGAGGAACGTGCTCAGCCATGGGCATCTCCAACCAAAGGCCATCCAAAAAACTGGCACAGTTATTTAAAGTGTGATGAACTCTGTTCCTAAGAGAGTACTTGGGGTGGCAGTAGAGGACTTAAAAGGTTAAGGAAGACCCAGACTGCTCCATAGGATCCAAGTGCTCTGGTTTGCAGCAGTGGGATCAAAAGATACAGCTCTACTGGGTGGCATCTCTGCCTGTTGCAGAGGGTTGGAATGGGATGATCCTGAAGGACCCTTCAACCCAAACCATTCTGTAATTCTGTAATATTGGTAAATACAGTTTTAATGGGTAAAAATGGCATTCGGTATTGATCACTATTTCCCTTAAAGCTTAACAAAAGTCATACTTAGGACCTGCTGGTTTATTACAGTTGCTGAAATTTTTGTCATAGTGAAAAACTCGCAGAGAGAAAGTCTAGGAAGAACGTGAAATCTGTGGTGTTCAGGGACGATGGGACACGGCAGTGAAGGCACCTTGCTCTCAGTTGGACTTCGAGCCTGGTCCTGAACATCTGCAGCCAAAGCTGAGTGTTGTAGGATTGTTTGGTTGGTTGCTTCCCCTCTGAAGAAAAATGGAAGCAGAGCGCCGAGTGTGTCAGGTTGGGTTCAGAGCTGTGTTTTTAGCTCTGCTCTGGCCTGAAGCTGCTGTTGCTCCCTGCCAGCCCTGTCGCGAGTGTCTGTCAGGTCTCTGGGGCTGGAGCTGCGAGGTGGAGGTGTGAACCTGCTGGGAGCAGCTGCTCTGCTGTGCCTCTCCACGGGCAATGAGCAGATCCATGCTGGCAGGACAGGCTGCACTGCGGGAAGCAGGGACTGAGGGATTTGCTGTGAGCTGCTCTCAGAGTGGTTACTGGGCAGGGAGGGACACGGAGCTTTCACTTGGGGAACAGTTCTGGTCTGCTGGATAAACATGCTGAAGCAGCAGTATTGCATACACTAAACATTTAGAGATTTCTAATGCTGTCACTGAAGAAATAGCCCAGTCTGAGCTGTATCTGTTTGAAACTTTTTAGTCATAAAAGGTGTGGATGTGCTTTCTAAGGAATTAGTGGGCAATCACTCTTTGAGAGGTTCTCCTTTTTATTCCCATGGCAGCACGTTCTGTTTGCTGTCATCCCTGGTTCCTCTAATGCTCCCTTATTTTGTGTGAGGCCTCTGGATCTGCCCTACTGCAGAACGAGGTGTAAGTTTAAAATACGATCTGTGTCTTTCAAAACCATAAGAAAAGGTGAAAACCAGACCAGAAGGTGTATTGGTCTGTCAGGGAAGAAATCTATCTTTGTCATGGTTAATGAAGCCATTTATTATAGAAAAATCTTCAGTTTGTTTAAACAGTTGTTTCAAGAGTTAAAAATCTATATTTTCTTTAACTTCACGTTCAGCACAGAGATTTGAGGGTTTTCTCCCAAATTTTAAGGTGTACATAGTTCATCTTGTCTCTTTTGGAGCTCTGCTGTTTGAGGAGTAACAGCAGCACTGTTGAAAGCTGAGTTTCTGTTTGAAAGCTACGTTATGCTGGAAGGCTTTTGATAGTAAAGTGAGTACTCACACCTATTGTCACATTTGCCTTGGGAGCTCTTTGTGTTCTTACTACAGTGTTACTACAGCTGAGAATCTGAATTACTCCTGTGAAGCCAAAAGGTGTTTTTAATTTTGATATCTGCATCCTTCTTCACTGCTTTTTCTGAATGTTAAACCTTATTTACCTTATTTTAAAATGCCCTTTCCTGTTACTGTGCTGTCCCAAAGCTTCCCAAAGTTACTGAGAAGCCCTGAATCTGTCAGTGGGGTTGCCAGAGTGGCTGAAAGCTTTGGTTGTTCAAGGGAGGGCGAGGGAACTGCCCGTGGTACTTCTGGCAAAACAGAGTTAGTGCATTGTGGGATTCAGGACTTGGAAAAGCCCTGGCTGACTGTCTGATGTTGGAGCTCATCTTCTCCAGGTGGGGTTGGACAGACCAACCCCCACAAGTCCTTCCTAACAGCAGCTCTGGGGGGTTGGCTGTTTGCAGGCAGCTCTGGGGACATCAGTTGGAAGCAGCACAGGGATGAAACAAATCTTATTTAGCTGAATTACTCAGTGCTGAGAAGCTCTCCAAGACACATTTTGCTGGTGGAGTGACAGATTTATTCAGTGTGGAGTAACTCAGGCAGCTCACACCAGCTCTTGGATTGCATGCTTGTCTTAATTCTAATAGCATTCCCTTGGGAGCCTCAGAGATTGATTTAATGTTGCTTCCTCTGCTGCAGGAGATTCCCGAAGCTGCTCTTCCAGTCACTGATTTGTTACATTCTAATTTTGCAGAAATTGCATTATTTGCGTTTCTGCAGATCTTAATATTTAGGAGGGGATAATTTATTCAATGCAATTTACATATTTTCAAAGCTCTGTTTTCGTTCACTACCCTTTTTTTAAATACAGTTCTGTAGAGTTACAGAGGAAGAAATCCTGATTTGGGGAGAATTTCCCAAGTGTGTAGCACAGTGCCTGAGTGCCAGATTGCCGTGGGTGCTGGGCTGCACTGGGATGGGATGTGGTGTCAGTCCTGGCCTCTTGGCAGTGGTAACTGTGGGGAGAGGCACCCCAGACAGCCAAAGGAGGAGATAGAGCATCAAACCCTTTGGTGTTGTGTTTTTCCTGCTCAGGACAGTGCTCTTCCAGCAGTTTGGTGTGTGGGAATGGCTAGAGGATAACCCTGGGATAGGCAGGGTAAGGTTGCAATAGATCTGTGACAGAGCTGAGCTTTGATTTCACATTGATACTGTGCTGTGCCATCTTCCCTGCCCTCCAGTTTGGAGGAAGAGCAGTGAAGGGAGAATGAAACTTCCAGGCTCCTGTTTCCACTACTAGTCCATGTGCTGGGAGAGACTGCAGTCTGCTTGGTTTGTATTTCATTTATATCCATGGAGAACTCAGTGCTTAACTGTTCCAAAGGGCTGTGTGGATTTAAGGACTTGTCCTGTGAGGAATTCCACTTCTCCTCTTGTCTGGGCACACAGAAGGCAGCCCGTGCCAGCTTAGCCATTTGGAGTCTTGGCATCAGGTGCTTCTGTAATGGTCTGAAGTTTAACCTGAGTAGCCTTTAAAGAGGTTAGTTCTGACTTGCAGGAGAAGGGTTTCACTGAGTTGCTTAATAAAATCATGTGTGAAAAAAACCTTTATAAACCACTACACTTACTGTGTTCTTGGTTTCACCTGAGGTGATTCTGTGGAGTTTGTGACTTCTGTCCCATAAGAATAAAATGAAGTGATACCTGTTCAGGGAGTCGCTGCTTTTCCGGTGTTATTCTGTGAGAACTTCCAAAGGAAACAGGCCAGTGAGGATGGCTGGGTAGACAGGAATGATGAAATTTGCTATTCTTTTGAGTTTATCATCCTTTAAAGATCTGATCTTGCACGTTTTCTTTCTGACAGGTTTGAGTGGGTTTGGCTTTCACCAGCCCTAATTTTCTACTACTGTGTCATTTGAATGTTTGTCTTTTTCCCAGTGTGATGGAAGGTGTGGGGTATTGTCTGAACAAAGAATTCTCTTTATCCATTTGTAGTTCTGCTCCTACACTTACTGCAGCTCTGATTCCCATCAGTCAGGATCCCAAGGGAACACTAAATGGGGGAGAAAAGTCCTGGGAGGTCCTGCTGTCCTCTAAAATCCAGCAGAGTCTCTGGGTGTCCTGGAGAACACCAGGAAAACAGCAGGAGGAAGGATGGCTGTCTCTGTGTGCCCTTCTCTACACTGATACCCAAATAACCCAGGTTTTACCCTTTCCTCCTGCAGGAACATCATTTGCAACGGGCTATCTCAGCACAGCAGGTTTTCCGGGAAAAGAAAGAGAGCATGGTTATCCCGGTCCCTGAGGCGGAGAGCAACGTCAACTACTACAATCGTTTGTACAAAGGAGAGTTCAAACAACCAAAGCAGTTCATTCACATCCAGCGTAAGTCACCAAAACACTCTCTGCCTGTCCTGTGGTGGTGGTGTGTCTGTCTGTGTCCCCCATTATTCAACCTGGGTGACCTTCAGATGGGCTGAGGGCAAAGTTGGTACAATATTCAGAAAGTGGGAAGGCTCAAAAATCCGGGGGGGATTTATCTGTGTGCATTCCATTATCTTTTTCAAGTTCTGAATGTAAGGATTTAAGGCTGGTGGTGAATGTGAGGGTTTTCCTGCTGTGTTTGTTTTGGGGCTCTGTGCTGGTACTGCATATCCATGTACAGTAGCTCATGAGCCTTCTCCTGCCTGTTGGGCTTCCAGGATTGTTGATCCAGCCTCTCTTCTTGTGATTTTTTTCCTCCCTAATCCTGAGAAGGAACAGCTGAACTAGCCTGGCTGCCTTCTGGGTGCTTATACTGATGCAGGGAGTGGAAAAGAGATTGTTTTGCTGGAGTCTGGAATTCCTGTCAACTCCAAAGTTTTATATAAATGGAGATCAATGAAACAGAAGAACTTCTGTAATGAAATCACCCTCCATTCTACTGCTCCTCATGGAGTTCCTGCAGGTCAGGGCCAGCACTGGAGTTCCCTGTAGCTTGGATCTGTTCTGGGCTAGGGGTGACAGTTACTTTGCTCTGAGTTTGGATGAAAGTGAAGAATTCCCTTTCAGTGGGGAACTCTGAGCTTGTTTTACAGATTAAGTGAAGTATCATTCTGTATGAGTTTAGCTTGTTGTGTCTCCAGAGATCTAATGAATCTAAACTTGTGGTCGCTGGATTAATTAAACACTTTTTTGGGTTGGTGTTCTGGTGACAAGTGACACACTCATACAGTTCAGCAGCTCCTTGGCACACAGATCATGTTTGTACTTTGCAGCCGGTGGTTTTGGGTGTTGTTTTGTGATTTGGACTCCTCCCAGGAGTTATCTTTGTAGCAAAACTTTTCATTCAGTTATTGCATCCTTGCATCGTTTCTCACCAGCATGATGAAGAGCCCAGTTTATTCCAATCTCCAAAACAGGAGATTTTTGGAAAGGGTGTACTCAGGGTCCTCTGTGATCCAGTGGAGACCATAGTGGTGATGTGAGAAATGAGGTAAAGGGAATTAATGACTCCTCTCCTTAATAAAAGAAGCAAACCTGCAAGAAAGGCAGGTTGAATTAACTGAAATGAAACTGCTGGTTGAGGAATGTATTTTATTCTGGTCTTCGTTGGACATTGCCAGAAACACTGTGAATACTGTTAATAAACATGTCTAAAAGTGTTAAATACATTACACCAAAATGTTCTTTGTCTTGTTGAGACTCTCAGTCTTTCTGGACAGAATTATAGGTGGTATTTGAGCTGGAGATAAATATCAGATACTGCTCTAAGATAATTTTCCCCACATATTCTGGTTGGAGTAGGTGTGATGTAAGGCAGCCTCATGCTACATAAACTGCTTAGAAATTCTGCTTTAATGCTAAAAGCACAAAAAGCCACAATACCTACTTTGGCCTGGGAAATTATGTAAACTGATGTAAAATGCCAAGAGGCCACACACTGTAATCTGTCCTTACTGGTGGTTATTGCAGGCAAATTATGTTTTGCTGTTCTTCTGCTAGCCCAAGATTTTAATCTTTCTTTGCATTCTTTTATTTAGACCAGTGATTCAAAGCAGAGAAAATTAATTTCTTTGTAAAGCTTAAAGTTTGTGATTAAGCATAGTTCCAGGTATGGGTTGATCTCAGTAGCTCAACTCAGTTGAGTTGAATGTGAAGCAAAAGCCTTGAAATATTCTAATTATTCCAGCATGCTTAATAATTTCCCAAGAATGTTTGTAATTTCAGTAACATGGAGATGGATTGTAAGTTCAAGGAGGGTAAGTTAGAGCACTTGCACCTTGCTAGAATTATGGCTAAGGGGGTGTAGGAAAATAAGTGTCACTCACGGAAACAATAAGGCAGTGTGCAGTAAGTTGTGTGGGATGAACTCCAGTCAACTTTAAAAAGGTGAACTTTGTGGCAGAAAGCTTATCTTTTAATTTTTGGTTAGGTGAACCTCTGTGTTTATCAGTTTCCTGCCCTGGCTCAAGGCATGACTGCTGGTGTTGGCACAAGCAGAGTGGTAGGAGGGTGGCTTGCTGGGGGAGGGAAGCCAGTGGAACTGCTTATTTCAGTGGTAACTCGTGCCTGTGGCTGCTTACAATGAGTGTGGAACCACAGCCTTAATTTAGTCAGCTAAATGAAATGAGTTAATTTAGTTGAGCGAAACCCAATTCAGTGCAACTTAACTGAAAAACAAATTGCATTTGTGTGAGTTGGTATAAACTCGCTTCCCAGGGGAGCTCAAGTAAACAAAAGCAAATCCCTGTGGCAGGTACTGCTGTCAGGAGTGATTGGAGTGGCAGAGGGTGTGAACTGGGATGTTGGGTTTCCAACAGCATTTAGCAAACCAGCAAGGTCTGTGCATTCCTACAGTAAACTTTGTCCTGCAGTGCCCTGCAGAAACATGGAGTGTGGAGAAATGCTGATGTTCTGGAGAAGGAGGGCTGGATTCACCATCTCCCAGGAATTAGCAGGAGGTGTCTCTAAACTGGCAGACTGGTGGTGTGACTGACCAGTAGCTGGTCACCTGGAACACCTCGTAGGTGTGAGTGAGCATCTCCAGCTGTTCCCATGGCACAGGCAGGAACAAGGGGGGTGGTGGATGATTCCACCTGGCTCTTGTGATGGCTTTTGAAGCCAGAGAGCTGCTATGCTGGAGCCCAGCTCCAGGGTGAAAAATGGCTTTTGCTGGGACAGTTGCAGGTCACTCAGTGCTTGGGGAAAGAAGAAGGCTGGTGATTAAGGAAGTCATGGAAAGTGTGTTTTGAGGAGCAGTGGTAGATGAACTTCAGGGAAGGAGGGCTCCTCCATGTGTGTCCCAGAGCTGTGACAAGCCAGCTTGGGATTGATTAACTCCAAAGGAGGAGTGGTAGCCTTGCATTTCCTGAGGCTCTCACACCTCCAGAGGCTGCTGAGGCTTGGTGGCTGTCCTGTCTGCATTGGCACAGGTGGGATGCAGGTCCTGCTTCCATCACTTCAGTGCCATTGACCTGCAGCCTCTGTGTAAACCCCCTCTCTCTGGGAGGGAACTCCACTGATAAATGCAGGTCATGACACATACCATGAGAGCATTGCCAGTGACAGCAAAGCATTGCTGCAAGGCATGGGAAGTGGGATGTGTGACAAGGGCTACTACTGTTCTCATAGAAATTATGGGGTTTTGTTTAAGGAAATGAGGCTGGATTTGTCTGATGTGTGGTGATCCTGGCAAGTGCATGTTGGATACCTTTTATCTTGTCGTCTTGGTTATTTGTCAAAATACTGAGCAGAGAGAGGGAGGGCCTTCCTCCTTCCAGCTGAGGTGCACCATGGGGTGCTGGCAGAGCAGTAACCTGCATTCCCTCCTGGAGATGGAGATCTCACCTTCCTGTCGCTAATTCTCACGTGCTCCTGAGGGTGGTTGGTCTTTTAAGGTGCTTGTTGATGGAATGGTTGGGCTTTTCCTATTCTTTTTGCTGGTCTTATCGTCACCTGGTTGCCTCTCACTTGAGCCTGTCTGATTCTCTGGGTTAGAAAAATTCATTTGAAACATTTTATACACAGGGGATTATTGAATTATCTACTGGCAGGTAGTAGGTTGACATCTTTCTGGTGTAAGACCAGCATCCATCTGAGGGCAAACAAGCAGTGCCTTTTCTGGACTTTAATGGGTTTCTGTGCTTGCTCACATCATCTCTGAGAACTTTGTTAAACACCTGGCTTTGGGAGTAGAGATGCCTGCTTGTTTTTAGGAGAGCTCTCCTAAAATAATGGGAATACCTTGTCTATAAAATTGTGGCCACCTCCCTGAAGCAGAGTTGTTTGGATGTGATTTCACAGTGCACCTCGGGGCTGTAGTAGTTCTGTAGGCTCTGGGGGTGGTTTGGGGGCAGTGGAAACTGCTGCAGTTTCCCTTCTGCTGAAAGTGGTGGTTTATACTCTTAAGAGGTCATCAAATTACAAATCATAGTGGAGGGGTGGTTGGTATCAGGCATCATTCTACAGGAACAGAAGTGTGAGCTGCTCAGATTGGACTTTTGGGAGGACTGAAACTCCAGTGAGCAACAGGTGGAGCCAGGCACTCAGTACCCATGAGGACAGTGTTCCCTGCTGGATGGGAGAAGCCTTATCCAGCACTGGGGAGTGGAGGGAGGCAGTGTGAGGGACACAGCTCAGGTGGGATGGCCCCCCCAGCTCACACCATGGCTCATGTGATGCATTCATGGTGCCAGCTCCACTCTCAGGTGGCTGTGCTGGGGCAAAGCTCCCAGGAGCTGAAGGTGCTCCATGCCAAGGTGGGTTTGTTGAGCCCAGCACTGATTTTTGGCAGCCAGCTCACTGCTGTTAGGCTGTTCAGCTCTCTGAGCAGGGTGCTGTGGCAGTCACCCAGGTGCCATAACAATATCTCTTCTCTCAAGTGCATTATCCTGCCTGCTGGTGGCCCAGTGACAGCATTCTAAATAAACTTGCCATGCAATTTGTATTATTGAGTTAATAATATTAATGGTTCTATTTAATACATAGTTTCAGCCCATTATTATTAAATTCTTCTCCAATAAATGGTGATAATGTGTTTACACAGTGTGTGTTAGGCCAGAGAACACTGACCAAGTGGTGTTGTCAGAGTTGGTTTAGTTGGGCAGTGTCTCCTCTGAGAGGAACCACGTTGAGCTGAGGATGGTGAGGAGCTGCTTTTCAGCTTCATCTGGCTGAGCTTTCATGCAGAACAAAGAGATAAATACTGGTAGTTGTTTAGCTCATTTATTGCATTGGATTACACAGAGCCTGGTCTTGGGCTAGCCTGGGATGTGGAAAGAAAATGCTGTTTATCACCTGGCTCTGGGAGAGAAAATACTGTAATTTACTTTAAAGATGCTTTTTTAAGTGGTTTTCTTTTGATCCTGGCCTTCCAAGTTTTTGTTTTAAGGCCCTCCCAGAGCACACAGGGCAGCTCAGTAACACAGGTTCTTGGGAAGTCAGCACTTTGGTATAGCCACAGGTTAAAAGCCTAAAGATAAGACAGTGCTGTTTGTGTAATAAGAATAGAATATATTTCAACAAAACTTCACTGTTCTCAAGACAGTAACGTGTTGATTGAATTATTGGGAGTGTTGTAGCTCTTCCAAGGTTTTATTAGTGTTTCATATTAAGAATTTGTACTGTCATATGCAATTTATTTGTATTTATTGGAAAATTCCGTTTCTACTATGTGAATGGTAACTTCCTCCTGCTTTTAGTAGGGCCAGGAATGTTGTCAAGTATGGAAAATAATTAGCAAAAAATTACAGTTTGTAATAAAGACACAATCTTGTTTCAGAAGTTGGGAACTTAATAGAAGAGTCTGGAGGGGTAGTCAGGCTCTACATCTAGAGCTCAGCTGCTTTGGGAGAAGTAACAATTCCCGTAGCACTGGCCTGACATTTTACCATTATATGAAGGGAAAAAAAGGAATAAGTTTATTCTGTTAAATATTTTAAGGCTTTAGGTTTGTTGAACTGCTTAAAAATGGGCAACTGAAGTTATATTGGAACTTGCTTTTACCAAGTCTGGACTTTGATTGCAAATTATCTGCATTGTTAATAATCTTATTCTAAATGATCTGTATCATAACAGCATGAAGAAGCATCTTTACCTTTGTTTTGCCAAGATACGTTAAAGTTTCTCCGCCTCTGGTAATTTTTTAAACTAAAACTTTTTTTCCTGTCACCCCTTCAAGCCACTTAAAATGCAAATCCCTGGATTCCCTTCATACTGGAAGTCTGAGACAAGCAGCTTGTTACTGTTGTCTGTTACATGGAGAAACTTAGAGATTTCTGTGTCTCCAGAGTGTTTTATTTACCAAACATTTCAGTTCTTGTCCTGTTTTTTTTTTTTGTTTCAGCCTTTAATCTGGACAATGAGCAGCCAGATTATGATATGGACTCTGAGGATGAAACCCTACTGAACAGGCTGAACAGGAAGATGGAAATCAAGCCACTGCAGTTCGAAATAATGGTTGACAGACTCGAAAAAGCCAGTTCTAGTCAGGTATTGTGTGAAGAAATCACTGAGCTTTTGGGTTATTCTGGTGGGTGGGCTCTGGGTGGGAACGAAAACAAACCAGTTTCCTACTCACAGGGTAAGGGTGTGGGAGTCTGCACTTACACTGAAATCACACTGCTGACTTACTGTCAATAATGGTAATTTAGGAAAACCTGGTGGGGAGGGAGCTTTTAGGGGGGTGGCTGAGGAGGAGTTGTTTTTAATTTGGAGTTCCTGACCACAGTGTGTGAGAGAGGACAACCTACAACCTGCGTTACCTGTGTTGGTGTGGAAGAAGCTTGTGGTGATCAGGGGCTGTATGGATTTGGCTGCAAATACCTTTAAAGTGTGTTTCACTTGGTTCTAGTGGACAGTGACCCCAGTTGATTTTTGAAGATTTTTGATTTTCAGAAGCTCAGAAGCACAGACAGTGAAACAGCCCTTGGTTAAGGTTGGGCCCTTCCAGTTTCTGCCACCCAGAAGGGCACCAGTGCCTAAGTCAGATTCTCAGGGGTTCTGGGAGGGCAGTGTCTGCAGAAGGACCTTAAAGCCCAACAGTGTTACCCTGACAGATAAGTTTGAAGTCAGTAGAGTTACCTCTCAGTGAGATGGAGGCTTTGTGGCAGTGAGAATTCCAGTGTAGGATCCACAGCTCTGCCTCAGCTCCTCAGCCTGACTTAGTTCAGTGCTGTGTCTCGAGCCCTAAATGTCACATCTGCATCTTGCAGCAATTTTAACAAGGTAAATCTTTCTCTTTAATAAGGTGGAGATTTCTCACTGTGTTAAGAAGGTGGAGTGTGAAAGGAAAAAAGTGAGAGAACACACTGGATGATACTTGTTGAACATGCACTTGGATCTCTTACAGCTTTGATAGAGACACCCCTGTTTTGGCTTTCAGTTAAAGCTGTTCTGGTTATCATCACTTCTTCAAGACTAATACTCATCCTCCCAATGCTGGTTTCACCTTTCGTTGCTTGAGTAATGAAAAAATTCAATTTAATGAAATAAAATTTAAGAACTGAAAGATGCTTTTCAAAAATGAAATACTACAAGAATACAGAATTTTCTGGGTAGATAAAGGCAACTCTTGCAGGTTGTTGGAGCCTGGGAAGAGCAGCTTGGCTTGCCTGGCACATTCCCCCCCTGTGGGGCTCTCAGGTGCCACTTGGAGCTGCCTCACCGTTCCCAGTTTCCATTCCTTCCCTGGGAGACATTAAGGGATGGTGGTGGGAATGCCTTCCCTGCCAGGGAAGGGGCTCCACACACTCCCCTTGGGCCTTCTGGTAACCTCATTTAAGCAGGGGGTAGAAAGGCTCTGCATCTGCAAACAAAAACAAGCACACAGGCTCGGTTTAACCTTTCTGTGTACTCAAGGCAGAGTTGATTTATTTAAGAAATACGCTAATGGAAAAAAGGGAGCAAAGTACAAACAAAACTGAAATTATTTTTAAGCAGTATTTCTCTCCTGTCTTTTAAAAAACAGTTTGGTGTTTTTCTAATTCTGCTGTAAGTTGCAAAGGTTTTATTCTGTTCTGGCAGGAATTAACACTTATGTAATAGCAGTGGTTGCTCTTAGGATGTCTTTATTTTTCTGAACTGTATTTTTTCCTGTTTATTTTAAGATTGAAGTTTGACATGTTGCAAAAGTGCAAGTTAAAGTTGTTCAGTTGACATTTTTCAAATTATGGGGAAGATGAAGTGCTGCCTGACTCCTGTTCTCAGCAATACTAGAGACACTATTTTCTTTTTATTTAATGAGTGGGTTTAAGTTGATACAAACGTGTTAAACTAATGTACGAGTTAGTCAGTGAAAGGTTTGCATTTATTTTGAGTCTGATTTCCATATAAAAAGCTGAACATAAAAGTTATCTTAAAGTTACATGTGTATAACTGCCTCCTACTGAAATCACTTGCCCAAGAATTGAACAACTTTATGTCTCTGGGCTGTAATAAACAGAGATGGTCGTTACCCTTTTCTGTCACAAAGTGAACATTTTGGAGGGAGAAACTTCAGTAAGTTCATTTCAGAATATATTCTATTTTACAGCAGATTATCTTCTGGGGAGATCAGCATTAATCTGCAAAGATTGATACATTAATAATGGCTAACCAAGAAACTTTTCTTTTTAAAGAAAAAATAGTCAAATTAAAGTGGCTCCTAAATCCTGATCTGCAAACTGGAGTGAGCTGTTTGTATCCTGTGCTTGTAGTTGTTTCAAACACTGTTTTCAGAGTTCGTGAAAGATGAGAATATGCTGGTTCAGAAAATTTGGGAACTATACATTTAACTCAGGAAGACCAACTGGTGGCTTGAGCACTTCAGTTGGCATCAGTATTTTTTTCTCCCTTGTGCTGGAAAATAATGAAGTTTATTCAGAAAGAGTGCAAGAGGTGTGGGGGTGTGGTGGCTTTCCCTCCACCCCCATCCCAACTGCACCTTGTCCATGTTCTCCTGTAGCTTGTGACACTTCAGGAGGCGAAATTGCTGCTAAATGAGGACGACTACCTGATCAAGGCTGTCTATGACTACTGGGTGAGGAAGAGGAAGAACTGCCGGGGGCCTTCCCTCATCCCCCAGATCAAGCAGGAGAAGAGGGATGGCTCCACCAACAACGACCCCTACGTGGCCTTCCGCAGGAGGACTGAGAAGATGCAGACAAGAAAGGTGACTTGGTTTATCACTTGGAATCACACAGGGGTAGGGATTGTTTGGATCCCTGTCCAGCATCTTTGCAGGGGGCAGTTTGTGTCTGTGTTCTGGAAAACTGAAACTCAGAGCTGTGTCTGGCACACAAAACAAGTTGTGGGACTTGCTGGGCCACAAACTTGCCTTTCTGGGAAAAAAAAGGGGAAACAGTCTTCCACTTGCCATGGAGTGAATAATTCAGTTTTCCTGTTTGTGGCATGAAATGATTTGAACCAGGGAATTTGTAATTAGTCAGCATTTTGCATAAGCTTCGTACCCATGCATGGAATTCAGGTGGGACAAGTGTTTTAGGAGCCAAGCTGTGAATTCCTTGCTCTTGACAAACTCCCACTGGGTTTATGTGGAATCTGAGCAGACAAAGCGTGGGGGGGAGGGGAAATGGCTGAGGAGTTTGGACTTTTTGCTTTGTGTGGCTTCGTTTTCCAGCTGGGATGTGCCTTTGGAAGAGCTGCCTTGGAGTGTGCTCGTGAGTCTCACTCACAGCAGCATCGTGTGACTTTGTGTTTGCAGTTCGTGGCTCGCAGTTCAGGGTGGGGTTTAAAACCTGCTTAATCTCTCGACAGAACCGAAAGAACGATGAGGCATCTTATGAGAAGATGTTGAAGTTGAGGAGAGAGTTCAGCAGAGCCATAACCATTTTGGAGATGATCAAGAGAAGAGAGAAGACGAAACGGGAGCTGTTGCATTTAACGTTAGAGGTTGTCGAGAAAAGGTAAAACTGCAAAGGACATCTGAGTTACTTACAACAAACCCCAGGGGTTTAAATGTCATTAGACAGGTTTGAAGGCATCTCTGAGGATTTATTTGTGTGTAGGTGCATGTCTTCTGCACACTTAGCTGAGGACTTACATACCACTTAAATATCTACTTCAGAAGCGAAAATAGAAGGGGTTTGTGCAGACTGTTGGCCTTTCAAACGTTTCCCAGTGGAAATGCAATATTATAGTTCTCATCCTGTTTTTTGAGGTACCATTTGGGTGATTATGGAGGTGAAATCCTCAATGAAGTGAAGCTCAATAGACCTGAAAAAGAGATGGGCACAACTCCGTCATCTCTCCATAATGGAAACCATCACAAAGCTCAAGAATGTAAAGTGAAGGTAAGATGTTTTTCTGCTGTGAGTCTCCTTGAGCTCATCATGTCTTTGGAGGCAGTGGCCTGAAATACCAGCCGTTCCAACGTGCTTGGAGGTTTAGGCCGAGAGTTGAAGACCTCTGCAAGTTTGTATTTAGCACCCGCGACACCTAGTGGTCCCGGAATTCCATACAAAGCCCGGGTGCTTCTCCAGGAATTCTGCCATTCCCGGTGTTTCCCCTCCGGCTCTGAGGCTCAGCTCCCTCACTCCCTGCAGTTACTTTCAGTCAGACGGTTACTGATAAGTGGTAATTTGGGGTAAACTTAAACACTTCTCCAAAACTGCACTGGCTTCCCCTTCAAACAGAGAATATTGCAAGAGAAATGATCTTTTAAAATTAAATCTTTGAAGTTCAATAACATTTGTGTTCAAGTGAACAGTTTAATATCGGTGGAATTGCTCACTACAGAAGGTTTCTGTTAGAAACATCTTAAATAGCCAAAGCAAATGCCATTACATCTGTTCCAAAGTATAAACTAAATGAGAAACACGGAACAAATTAAATTGTTCCTTTTGAGCATATCAGAGCAGTTCAGGAAATGGAAAGTGCTGTAGAAAAATGAGATTTCAGAAAATAACTGGAATAGGAATTCCAATTACAATATAGTGAATGTACTGCAAAGCAGGGAGTGTCTTAGATAGTCTTATGGCTTGAGAGCTTTCAGTTTGATTATCTTTGTGGATATTAATTAATAAACAGAGGTTAAGTTCTGGTTATTCACGTTTTGAAGAAATTCTGCATGCTGTGCCTCAGACGTCTGCTTTAGGAGACAAGCAGTCATATCTTAGTAATTAACCTTTCCTCTTCTCGTGCCTTGTTTATTTGAAGTATTTGGTTTGTTTTCCCCACCCAGCACCCTCACCACTCATCCCTGAAGGAGGAGGTGTCCGATGTTGTACGTCAGAAGAAGAAGTACCTGAAGAAGCCTAAACTGGAGTGTGTGGTGACTCCTCAGCCCTCAGCTGAGCCCTTGCCTGTGCTCAGCAAGAGTGACATCAAACAGTACGACTTCCACAGCTCAGATGAAGATGAGTTCCCACAGGTAACAAACACTGCCACAGAATCTCAGTGTACTCACAGCAGAGGCTTCGGTTGCCTCTCACTTGGCCAGTCTGGCTTGTCCAGCTCTGGACAGTGGATGTGTTTAAAAGATCCCTGTATAAACTGTGAGGTTTTCTTCTAAGCCATGCTTTGAGAAGCTGCCTTTACAATATAAATGTGGCAGTCTGTACTATATAAACTTGTGTAACCAAATTATATTACATAAATGTGGCAGGTGGGAGACTGACTTTGCTTTCTGGTGTAGGTACCCTCGCCGGTGTCAGAAGCAGAAGAAGAAAACGACCCTGATGGCCCCTGTGCTTTCAGGAGAAGAGCAGGATGCCAGTATTATGCTGTAAGGCTGTGCTGTTGGCTTGGGGTGGTGGTTTGGTCGTGGTGGTGGAGTGGTTTAAATTTAGGCTGGCACAGTTCTCATGTCATAGTTCTTCTGTTCTCACTGTCACCACCAAAGATCTGATGAATCCAGGGACCATTTTCATTCTTCTTGAGAATTACTCTGGTGGTGCTGTTCCTCTGTGGGTACCTGAAGGTGATAAAATGTGTGTCCTGCAGGCCAGTTCAGCCACTGCTAGGAAGGGACAGTGTTTCACTTTCCTTAGCACATCCTTTCTTCCCAGCTTGTAGAGCTTGTCAGACTTAGATCCCAGTTGTCCCAGTTCTGCTGAGGGATCCTACCAGGCATTGGGTGGAGTCTGCCAGTGAAGCACAGGGGTTTCATCTGTTGAGGATATTTTCTGTAAATCAGTGCAAACTGTAGATACATTGAAAACCATGAGGTTGCAATTGCAGGAACATCCCTGTTTCTGCTTGGCTCCAGAGGGTCAGCTGAAGCTTCCCTCTTGCTTTGAATTTATCCTGCTTTCTCCTTTCCCTTAGCCTTAATTCCTTTACCAAAAGGAGTTCAGATGACTGGAAACTTGTATTTTTCATTCTTTTCTGCTACTTTGCCATTGCTGTTACAAACAGGTTGTTTAACAGCCTAACTTGTTTATTTTTAGTTTGTTTGTCTTTTTAAGCTACTAAAGCCATTTGAGTTTTGGTTAACTCAACCTAAATTGACTCTACAGCACTGCATTTAACCTGATCACAAACATTGATAATGAATATTTATTAATCTGTCAGAGAAGACATTTCAGACAGCACAGAGGGTTTCTGCTTGTAAAGACTGAATCAAAGAATTCCAGAATAGTTTGTGGCTTCATGAATTAATGTTTTTTAGAAGCATCTTCTGAATTCTTTCATGATCTGAGCATATTAATGAAGTGATAGTTCTGTGGGCATCTTCAGCCTGTGCATGACAACCAGGAGTGCCCTAATCAAAGCACACACTCTTGAGTGTAAAATTGCCTGCTCTGTTTTCTTTACAGCCTCGTTTGGACCAAACTAATTCTTCCTATGAAAACCCAGAATTGGCAGAATTGGACAAACTGAGGTTCAGGCATTGCCTTACAACCCTGACAATTCCAAGAAGATGCATAGGATTTGCAAGAAGACGGATTGGCAGGGGTGGAAGGTACAGCTGTGTTGTTTTCACTCCTCATTCCCCCTCAGAGCCTGAGAGAGAATGAAACTAATGCCTCTTTTTCATGCCCTTCACCCAGGGTTATAATGGACCGAATATCCACAGAGCACGATCCTGTCCTGAGGCAGATTGACCCGGAAATGCTGAACAGTTTCTCAAGCTCTTCCCAGACTTTAGACTTTTCTTCTAATTTTTCACGGACCAATGCTTCCAATAAACATTGTGAAAATAGACTGTCCCTTTCAGAAATCCTAAGCAATATCAGATCATGTCGACTGCAGTGTTTTCAGCCAAGGCTACTAAATCCCCAGGACAGCGATAGCGAAGAATGTACCTCAAGGAAACCAGGGCAGACTGTGAATAATAAAAGAGTCTCTGCAGCATCTGTAGCTTTATTGAACACCAGCAAGAATGGCATATCAGGTAGGCAAGGATTTGAATTCTTCTGGAGCTTAATATGCTGAATTCTGGGGGTTTGACTTGTGACTGGACTGATAACATCAGCATTGGTGTGTGTCTGAACTACAGGTTAACCATTAAAATAGCTAACTATCTTGTATTTCTTAGAATACACAGCAATTTCCCACAAGCAGTTCTCTTCCCTCCTGCTTTTAGTTCAGTTCCAGTAGAATTTGGTGAAGAGCTGGATTCAAACACACGTTATTCAGAGGGATTCTGCTTGTGTTCGGAATTGTGGAGGTGTAATTGAGTCCTAATGACTCTAATTGGTCTAACCATTTTTAAAGATAGAAGAATTTTCTTCATGAATGCTGAAGAGAAGCCCTTGGTCTGAAAACAACAAAAATGTTGACACTGGAGGCATCCACTGATGCACCTTCTCTGTTGATTTTTCAGCAAATCATCAGGCACTGATTGAGTTTGGGAAATTTGCCTTTTCCCCTCAGTGTCATCTCTGGCTCTCACAGCCCCCCTTTGGCTTTATGACCTGGCAGCTCCAGAAGAGCAAGACAGACATTCACACATTAAAATAATAATAATAATAATAATAATAATAATAATAATAGTTTCTTGTTGTGTCTTCACAAGAATATGAAATACACAACACTCCTGACCCTTGGAGACTCCTTGTTAGTGATCTGGGTATGGCAGCTCTGAAGTTGGAATAAAAGCTTCCAAAAGAAACTATTGTTTTAAGCTTAAATTAAATAGTCTTTGCAACACTTAACTCCATGGGCTAGGGTTGTAATTGCTCAAGTTGTAACATTGTCACTTCTTTATGATCATAAAAGAATCATATGATTCTTTCAAAAGCTGAACAACTGGGGATCAGCCAAGAGAGATCTACCAGGCACCTGAGTATATCCCTACTCTGCTGTGTGTATACACAATTATGTGTTGTAAACCAGGATTATGAAATAATACAACAGGCTGACTCTGAGTTCCATAATTAACTTCCTGTGGTTGTGGAATGGCCCATCTCTTTTACAACCAGTTGCAGAATGGACATTCAATCATCAATAACATTCCTGTAGAGTTCATGTGTACCAGTTAACTGTCTTGTACTGACATAAACACAGAAATATTTACTCCTGCCTAATCCTTCTAGAACTTTCCAGTGTAGTCATTGGAACCTTTATATTGTTCTGTTCCATGAAGAGATTAGCACAGGAATATTTCTCCTGTATGAAAAGAACAGATAGAATGTGCTGTGGCCTTATTTTATATACATATATATATATAGTTAAAGAACTTGTAGGCCTGGAGAATGACAGAAAGGGGCAGTTGTGTGTGATGAGATTATTGCTGAGCATCAGGAGACACCCTGCTAAAGCAAGTGCAGAAAACAGAGGAGTTCAGGATGTGAAACACAGACTGTCTGGCAGCCTGTAGAGAACAACAAGGGTTTAACTGGTAGCTCCTTCCCTAACAAGAGTGAGCAATACTGCAAGATTCCTGTTTCCAGGAATAAAGGGATGACACCAAGGGGTGGAAAGTTGCTTAGAAAGATGTAGATTAAGCTGATCTTTTTTTTCCCCTGAGAACTTTTTAATCATAATATAATAAATATCAGTCAATTAGTGAAGGATTAGCTAGATGTAAAACTTGGAAGGTTTGAATTCTGCTCTGGGTGGTGTCTTCCTGAAAACCAGGAGAATATTTTGGGATGGAAGCTGGTGTATCTCATTTAATAGCACATGCAGAAGTGAGTGAAGGAGAGAGGCTGAAGAGATTTGGGAAATCTCCATAAGTGGCTGTAGCACAAGTGAGGATTGCAGCAGGGGGAGAGAATCCCAGCAGCTGGGAAAAGATGGTACATGATGATAAACCAGGAATGAGCACAGTGTTAGTGAAGGATCTTCAGGGAGAGGGGAGCCCTGTGTTGTGTAGGGATCTGTGTGTACTTAGGAATAAAACATGAGCCCTTCCTGAGTCAGGTAATGCCCAGCAACAAGAATAAAAGCTGAATTATCAATGATTTGCCAGGTAGCACCAACACACCTGATACACACACGTGGAGCAGCACTCGTGTGCTGCAGGATTTGCACTGGTTGGGAAGGAGAACTAAGGGAAGGGTTAGAGAAATACACATTTAGTAGTGGGAGAGGCTGTAGAGAAATAGCTAAAAAATGCATAAAACCAGACCTGATGGGTCTAACCCACTTTGTGCAGGAATAGTAATAAACTTGGGTTATAATTTTAAGAATCTTCTGGGGAATACATTCAGAATAGAGATGCCTCAGTAGCTGAAGTACATCATGCAGGGAAATTTATGGCTGAGGAAGACCTTTTTCATCCCAGATTTCAATTACAAACCAGATCCTGTAATTCTGGGGCAGGATCAGACACAACAGAATTCCTCCCAGATAACTGAACCAGCAAGAGGCACCACTGTTGGGTTTTCTCACTAGTAAATAGGGAGTAAATTTGAAAAGGGCTGGTCAGAGTGTGACTGTGCATTAAATGAACACAGGTAATGCCACTGCCTTTATTGGAGTCATTCTCTTTGGGCAGTGATTGTTGAAATCACACGTACCTGTGAGTGTAAAGCTGCCTCCAGAGGAAACAGTGGCAGTACTTAACCTGATTTTTTGTGTGTCTTTATTTATTTATTTATTTATTTATTTTAGAGAATGCTTTGAGTTGCTTTGGTGCACCAGAATATTTAAAATTACCTCAACATTTTATTTTTTGCTGTATTAATAAAGCAGCTCTTCCTCTGCTATTCCATCAAATGCATTGTACAGAGACTAGTTTTAAAAATGTGTGACCAGTCTCTTCTTCAAAGTACCTAATCAGTGCATGAATAAAGAACCAATTTTTGGAGCTAATTAACTCTTGCTCATGTTACAAGAACTGCAAGTGGGAAAACCATGTCCCTGGATACAGAGGACAGCTATTCCCAGTTGAAGAATTTTGCTTATGGAACAAACTTTTACCTTTTAGAGGTATTTTTTTTTCCTAGCATTAAATACCATGTAGAAGTAATTAATGAAATGCCACTTTTGGGGCAGCCTGAAAGATGATCTTTGATTAAAGGCATCAAATCCTAAGAGGAGTGACATAATAAACCAAAGCAAAGCTGTCAGGGAGGAAGACTTAATTTCCCAGTGCCTCTTTTGGCCTGTTGTGCTGCAGCATTTCAGCCCAGGCAGGCTGGGGCAAGAGATGCTCAGCAGTGAAAGCCACAGACTGGCACTTCCCTCTGACCTTAAAGGCTGCCTTGGGACAGGAGAAAAGTTTGCTTTTTCTTCCTGTTTAGGACCCTTCAGTTGTTTGAGTTGGCAGCAGCAAGTGATATTAAATGTGCTAATGAACATCTGCTGGTTTATAACAAGGGGCACAGCTGAGCTCAGCCTGACCACTGAGTCAATAGCTGGTGGCAGGAGGGAGCTGAGAGAAATCCAGAGGGAGCTGAGAGAAATTCAGACATGCAGAGGCAGAGTAAGGGATTGTTGCATGGCTGGAGTAACCTTGCCTGTACCTTGGAGCAGTGTTTCATGGTCTGGGGCAAGCTGGGAGGGAAGGGACACTGAAAACATAGGATATAACCCTGTTCTGAGACATTTTTTTTATCAAACAAAAGGCGTCATCTGGAATTTGTTACCTCAGAACTTCAAAATAGAAATGCCTCTATATGTGACATTCCATAATGATGCTTGTAAGCAGTAGGTAAGAATCTGCAAGAAGAACAAAGTAAAGCTGAATAAGTTCGGTTTTATAATATGATACAGTCTAAGAGGAGTAACTCTCTCTCTTACATAATGTGGTTAAAAGGTGGTTTAACTGTGTAGCAGTTGAGAAGTTTCAGTACCAGTTTCTAAGCAGTCACAGTCCTAACTTTGGTGTTTTTTCAGTATGGAGTTTCAGGACAACTGTCACTAGTAAATGATAAATTCAGATCCTGAAAGATGGATCACTCCATATTTTAATGTTTACTCAGTGTCTCTTGATAGGAGGATATTGCAGGATCAGGTGTTTAAGGTGCAGGGCAGCTTCAGTCTTGGAAAAACAGTGTTCAGGATAAACTGCTGGGATGTATTCATGGGAATGTTTGAGAAGTGAATTCTCCCTTTGCTTCCTCCTGAGAGAACTCAGGTTGGCATCACCTGCACAAAACTCAGGTTTTAACATGAAACACTTGGCTGGCAGTATTTCCAGTTTACCAAGTGTGCAGTTTTTTTGGGGGAGAATATTAAAAACAGCTTTTCTAACTTCATTCTCTTCATGTGTTGGGAGTATGAGACTACTGGGGTGACACTAACCTGGTTCTCACCATAAACTTGCATCACTCGGGAGCTCTTACTCCATTTAGAACAAATGATCAGCAGAGAATATCCTGTTCAGGTGAAACACGAGCATGTCCTTCAGGAAAGGTGTGAAGTTGGAAGGTCACACTGGATTTGCCAAATAGGTGACTAGTCCTCTCAAGTGAGAGCTGGTCTAGAACTGCACAGACTATTTGAATCTCAGAATTCTGATGTTCTCTAGTGCCAGGCTTGTGCTTCCCCATGAGGCCATCCTGGTGTCAGAGAAAGGGACAGTTAGGGACTGTAGGAAGGGAAGTTGTACAGAAATAAACTCCAGTGTTCACTGGGAGGGCAGATGCCCAGCTCAGCCCAGTGTACTTCTTCCTCAGCTCTCATTTTCAGGACGTGCTTGTTTTCTGAAAGCCAGGAAAATATTTTCTGTAAGCTTTTGCCTAAAGCTACTGGAGAGAAACCCACAGAAGAGAGAAAATGCTTAAAAGCAACAAAAGCTGAGTTCTTTTGTTATGAACTGATGCAATGTAAGAAGGAAACAAACAAGCATAGCTTGACCTCTCCTTTACATAAGAATGGATGAAGATCTTTGGAAGCATCTGACACAACGCATGTTGTCTTTGAGCACTTGTTATTCAGACTGTCTGCACTGTTGCCTTTCAGCTGTATTTTTGTGCAGGGCTGTGTAACTCTGCTCCACTTTTCTTTCCTGTAGTAACAGGGGGTATCACAGAGGAGCAGTTCCAGACACACCAACAGCAGTTGGTGCAAATGCAGAGGCAACAGCTGGCTCAGCTGCAGCAGAAACAGCAGTCTCAGCATTCCTCCCAACAGGCACATCCGAAAGCACAGGTACTGCCCCCCCAGTGTCCTCCCTGCTGTGACCTCCTTCTTGCTTCCTGCCTTCTCTTGCACACTGAGTGTAACACCCCAGTAAACACTTTATATTTTAGAGCAAGTGTGGAATGCTTTTGGTCAGGTTTTATTGTTTTTAATTAATTGTGTATCGTGGCTGCATTTTGGAAGTTGAGTAAGAGAGTTGGATGTGTTCCCTGCATGCCCAGAGCTGGTCAGTGTAGGAACAGCAGTGTGCTCTCAAGCCTTACTGCTGTCCCTGGTTTTACCTTCCTTTGTGTGAGTGCTCTGAGGAGACTTCTTCACTAAGATTACCCTGTGAGGTAATGTTCTATTATGGTAAGGCTCTGTTAGATGTTCAGTGAGTACTCAAAATTGGTACCTCTGAGAGGAAAAACAGCTTTGCACATTTGCATATTCTGTCTTCTAAAAGAATCCCATTTTTCCTCTGTAATACTTTGCAAGGGAAGAATGTTTTTCTTTTGTGCTTAGTGTTTTGTTACTTTCTTACCAAGAAAATATAAAAGCTTTTGCTGTTGCCTGTTCCTAGGAAAATATACTTTACTTTGAGCATTTAATATCTTAATTGCTTCTGCTGTGTGTCCCTTCCCTTTGGTGTTTTCTACTTCAATTAATCAGAGATTCTCTGTTGGCAAATGCTGATGACATTTTTTTAAGTGTAAGAAGACAATGCCAGACTACTTACACAAAAGGAAAGAATTTTGGATCTTTAGAGCACTCTGAGCTTCTATGCAAAGTCATTTCTTAAGTTGAAATAAAATAATTAACATTTTTTCCAGTAAGAATGGTAAGACTTTCCATTACTTACTGTTGTTTCAGAGAAACTGAACTGATGGATAATGCCAGAATGAGGAGGGCACAAATCGCTGTGGTACAAATCACTCCATGAGAATGGATGTAGAATAAATACTAAATATCCTTTAGGTTTGCAGTTCCAGAGTGTTTGTTGCCTGGAGACAGAAGAGAGGAGACCTAAGAAACTTAAGGCATAGGCATCATCTTAAAGGACACTTCTCAAAGACCACAGAGTCCCAGAATGGTTTGGGTTGGAAGGGACCTCATACAGTCCCGCCCCCTGCCATGGGCAGGGACACCTCCCACCAGCCCAGGCTGCTCCAAGCCCCGTCCAGCCTGCCCTTGGACACTCCCAGGGATCCAGGGGCAGCCACAGCTTCTCTGCCCACCCTGTGCCAGGGCTTGCCAACCCTCCCAGACAGCAATTCCTTCCCAATATCCCATCCATCCCTGCCCTCTGGCAGTGGGAAGCCATTCCCTGTGTCCTGTCCCTCCATGCCTTGTCCTGTCCCTCTCCAGCTCTCCTGGAGCCCCTTTAGGCTCCCAAAACCTTCTTTTCTCCAGGTGAACAACACATGACAGAAGTGATTTGTTGTGCTGAGAACTGCACTTGCCATTGAGTGGTTGAATTGGGCAGTACTTGCTCAACACTCATTTATTTGGACACTCATGTTCAGCTTTCCATCAGTCTTGTCACACAGAAATCCTTAATGTTCCAGTAGAACAAGTATATATTTATGTGCTGTTACTTGTGCACTAGAGCAATCCTAACACGTATTCCATTTTGTATTTAGATAATTACAAAAAACCCTTTTTTTTTTTTCTCTCTTTTTCACCCCCCAGGGCTCCAGCACCTCTGACTGTATGTCCAAAACCCTGGACTCAGCCAGTGCCCACTTTGCTGCCTCTGCAGTGGTCAGTGCTCCCGCCCCCGGCCGCAGCGAGGGCACGAAGGAACCCAGCACCAGCCACAACAGTATCAATGGTGTTGTCCAGCCTTCAGGTGATGATGCTTAAAACTCCTCCTCTAGTATGAGCCAACTATGTCAAATGATTATTAGTTGCGATAGTTTTAAATCCTGTTCTCTAAAATACTCTTGGAGCAGTGGCATGTATCATAGAATATCCTGAGCTGGAGGGGACCCAGCTCCTTGCCCTGCACAGGACTGCCCAAAAATCCCACCGTGTGCCTGAGAGCCTGGTCCAAGACACGTTGTTAATATGGATATAAAGCTAGCAAATGCTCTCTTACATTGGAGGAGCATTGTTTATTTTTCCTTTCGTGTATCTTTGAATGATCTGTTATGATCAGAAGTGGGACAGCATTTTAAAACCAGTGTGAATGTGCAATGAAAAAATAAATCAATTGCTTAAAGCATCAGATACTTTGAGAAGGAAACAGCAAAGTTGATAGATTATTTGGTCATTATCTCACATATCCAGCAAAAACTTACTAACCAACTACTGCTGGCAATTCTTTGGATTTCACTGTAAGTTTCAGGTTTCGGTGCATTTAGGATTCTTCCCAAATTCAGGCAGCAGTGTAGCCATTGGCATTCAGTGCCTCTGTCCCACCCCTCCTGCTCCACCTCCCTGGTCGTGTTGGTGCCGTGGCCATGTAGCATAGAGGCAAATGTGATTTGGCTTTGGGCTGCCAGTACAAAGAAAAGGCTTTTAGAGTAATTTGTTGTTTTAGCAGCTAATGATGTGATTAGTTTTATAGACCTTCTGCCAGGCTGGGTTAATGATAATATGAAATGAATAGAGGGAGAAAAAACACGACTGAACAAAATCAATATACTGGAGCAGTTCCAGGAAAGAGAGGGGGAGCAAAGAGGCATCTGTGTGTAATTCTGTAAGATTGTATCCAAGAGGGCAGTGCTTTGGGGGGGTGTAAGATCAGGCAGCATTGCTAACCCTTTACATTTGGTGACTGTACAATCTGGATTCCTGCACAGTTCAGCGACACGAGCGCTCGCAGCATCACCCGAGGAACGACACCTTTTTAATGAACCTTTCTTCCCTAACAGGAACCTCCAGAACCTTGTACTCCACCAACATGGCTTTATCATCCAGCCCAGGGATTTCAGCTGTACAGCTCGTACGGACAGTTGGCCACAGCCCCACAAACCACTTACTCCCCGCGCTGTGCACGAGCAGCGCGCAGCCGCTGCCCATGAACAATGCGTGCCTGCCCAGCGCCGTGCACCTCAACAACGTCAGCGTCGTGTCCCCCGTCAACGTGCACATCAACACACGGACCTCGGCGCCCTCCCCCACAGCCTTAAAACTCGCCACAGTCGCTGCCAGCATGGACAGAGTGCCAAAGGTGACTCCGAGCAGTGCCATCAGCAGTATAGCAAGGTGAGCGCGGGGCCAGCGGGCTCCTCTGGCATGTGCTCGTGCTGCTTGAAGCACTCGGGATCCCACGGTCACTCAGGGTCATCCAGCCCACCCTGTGCCCACCCTGTCCCTCAGCCCAGAGCTCTGAGTGCCACAGCCTTCAGGCTGTGGGCACCTCCAGGGGTGGGGACTCCAAACCTCCCTGGGCGGTTCCAATACCTGACCACCCTTTCCAAGAAGAAACTCGTCCTGATGTCCAACTTGAGCCACCCCTCTGGTGCGGCTTGAGGCTGTATCCTCCCTCCAGGATCACACAAAGTCCATCCTGTGCCCGATGCCCACCTTGTCCCCCAGCCCAGAGCTCTGAGTGCCACGGCCAGTCCTGCCTTGGGCACCTCCAGGGCTGGGCACTCCAGACCTCCCTGGGCAGCTCCAATGCTTCACCACCCCTTCCGGGAAGAAACTCCTCTTGATGTCCAACCTGAGCCACCCCTCTGGTGCAGCTTGAGGCTGTGTCCTCCCTCCAAGATCACACAAATTCCACCCTGTGCCCGATGCCCACCTTGTCCCCCAGCCCAGAGCTCTGAGTGCCATGGCTAGTCCTTTGTGGATACCTCCAGGGGTGGGGACTCCACCACCTCTCTGGTTTCCAGTGCCTGACCACCCTTTCTATGAAGAAATTCCTCCTGATGGCCAACCTGCCCTTCCCCTAGTGCAGCTTGAGGCTGTGTCCTCCATAGGGGTGCCCAGCTCTACACTGGAGGGAGTTGTTTCCCCATCTGAGGGACTTCTCAGCACAGCTTCACCTCCCAGGAACACTTTGAACAGCTCCAGCGTGGCCAGACCACAAGAGCTCATTTGGCAGATTAACTCCCCAAATAACTTGTCCTGCTTTTAGGCACCAGTAGTTCTGATCAGCTTCTACTGTGGTTGAAATAAGCATTTTAATGGCAGCTTTGGCCATTTTAATTTGCCCCTTCTCCTGCAGCACTGCCAGGTAGATCCTGTTAAACTCTCCACAGGTTCTCTCCATAACTTTGTGTACCAATTTTGTGAGATACATACATATGGATGTATGTGCTATATCTTTATGGAAAATATAAACCAGGAAAGTGACAGCCTGCATCTCCCATCTATAGATAGATAAAATCCCAGAGTTATTTACATTGGAAAAGGCCATCAAGCCCACCATTAAGATATTTATTCTCATTGGACAGCAGTACTGGTATTTCAGGATACTTGAAGATGTTTCATAAGAGTGGCAATATTTGGGCTTTAAGTCTCTGCTGGATTATATGATCCTTTAAAAAACAAAGTCGCATTTGTCTATGAATTGGAGAAGTAAAAAGTGGACATTAGTAAGTGATTAGAAAAAATACAAGATTTTTTTACACTGGGGGAAATGATAACAACACTTTGTTCGCTAACAGGATAACTGATAGTGAGTTATCGTGGTATATCTTGACCTTGTTCCTTCAGGAGACTTCTCAGTACTTTTCAGTGCTCTTACCCATAATTTAGGCTGGTAATTGCCAGTTAAATGCACTGATCTTGCAGAAGGCACTGCCCTGTTGGTGGAGTAGAAGCTGTTGATGAGCGCCAGTGTTTACTTCTGAAGTGTGTGCTCGGGTTTCTCCGTGGTGCAGGGAACAGCTGTGTGAAAACCCCCAGGACATGCAGGAAACCCTTAAAGCCATGGGGAGGAAATGGTGCTGCTGTGGCTGTAACCATGGACTGTCTTTCCTTGCAGGGAGAACCACGAACCGGAACGCCTGGGCTTGAACGGCATAGCAGAGACAACAGTAGCCATGGAGGTGACATAACCTCCACCCCGAGTCTCCACCTGTGCCAGTGGTGTGGTCATTTCTATTCCAACCGAATGCAAAACAGCACTCTGTGGATCACAGAGAACTCAAATAGACCTAAATGGACTCGAGTTATATCGTGTATTAAGTCGATATATAATGTAAATTTTGTAAAATTGGGAAAATCACTACCTTGTAAAATAGTTTTATTTGTATCATCAATATTATTTCTGTTACTTGAATAGTAGATATTCATCATCATGCTTTTGCACTTGAATTTGCAACTGAATGGATTAAAAAATAATTCTTTAATGGGATCATGAGCATGACATGGGATCCTGCATCACTTGTTTAAACTATTTATTTTGCCATGTTTACATTTTGTATCTTGTACAAATAAATGCAACTTTGTGTCTAAAAAAAAAAAGTTAAAGATTCATAGCTAGGAAACAAAATTCTTGTAATTTTTTTCTAAAGGAAATGTAAAGTTTTCACTTGGTTCATTTTGTTTCACAATTTGACTAGATGGACTTTTTGGTAAATACTTTAGTGGCATTTCACTGTCAAATATGAAGTTCAAGGCAAAATAGTATTTTCTATTACTGTGCAGGGGAAAGGGATGGATCGATACATGCAAATTTAATGTAGTAACTCACTTTTCCATATATTTTGAATGTATATTTCTATTTATAATACCAGTTTATAAAAAATAATTACACAGGAAAAAAAAAAAAAGAACTGACTAGGAAAATTATGCATCTGGCACATGTGAAATTGTGCAGATCTGAGCAAATTTTCACCTGATGACATTTTATCCGAAGACTGCGTATTTTAACCGGCTTTAAAACTGTACCACACCACATAAAGGATATTTTACCAGGTATGTATTGCATTATATATCATTGCAATAATTCATTATTGGATGTCTAGATATCGAGCCATCCCAGGTGGTGGGGGGGGGAGGGAGGGTTGTGGCAAGATTGTCTTTTCAATTTTGGAGAGTTTTCCTGTGGCTACAAGGCAAGTAACGGGTTGGAAAAAGTCTGACTGTAAGCGTTGGACACCTTCGTAGTGTAGTGTTTTAGTGACTTTTTTTATACGGTTCTTGTAAATTAGATATGTGTAGTGGTGTTTCCGAATGTTTGTTTATGCACTAGTTCAGACAACTTTCCCTGTTACTTGTTCTTGATAAGTGAAAACTGCAGGGAAATAAAAATACATATCAAAACCTGGCCATGGTGCATACGTGGTTATTTCACAACGGGCAGGCAGGGCCAGCAGAGGCTGCCAGGGCTGCTCTGCTCGTTTGGATCACAGCACATGCACTGACCATGGGGGGGGATGCACATCCCTGTCTGGGATGGGCTGCCAGCTGGGACCTGACACCTGGGAATATGGTGAAGGAGAGTTTCTTGTCCTGCCAGAGGAGCTTTGGGGGAATCATTTGACTGTTGTGCTGTTTGGTTTCTCCACGTGTCTGTATTTCTTACAAATCCTGGAATCACTGAGGTTGGAAGGAGCCTCGGGGTGTTGTCTGGTCCAGACCAGCTCCTCCTGAGAAACTCCAGATACGCTTTGCCTTTCTGTCATGCAGTCTGTATTTCTATATATAAAGAGCTGTTTTTAATCTAAGTTGTGTTTAAACCTGCTTTGTCTTATGTTGTGCAAGTTAAAATTTCTGGCAGCTGAAAACACTTGCAGAGCTTTAAATACCAGGAGCTCGTCAGAAACTCAGCTGTCTAAAATTAGCTTTTCTCTGCTTAACTGATGCTTTATTTTTTATTCATAACCGATGCTTTATTTTCTATTCAGCATGACACGTGCAAGGAGAGGTGGGAATAGATCAGACCTGTTGAGAGTAGTCAGAGGAAGCCACGACCTGCCTTGGTCAGGTGAGGTGTGGTGGCAGCACTGGGGCTGTCAGCACAAAGGGGGGGCACCTGTGCAAAGGTGTTTAGTCACTGAACTGCTGCTCCCCGACAAGCTGCTCTTCACCTGTCCAGGACCTCCCCAGGTGTGTCTGAGCCTTTCTGCAGAGCTGGGCTCATTGCTGGGAACGACTGACCTACATAATCTGAAGTGTAAATGAATTGTCTCTGAAAGAATTGCTGAAAATCTAAGTCTGAAAGAGAAAAAAGTTATTCTTCATATATAGAAATAACCTTGTGATTCACTACCATCCCCAAAACCCTTTGGAGGCTTAATGAAAATGGGAAGTAATTTCTTCTGCAGATTGAAAGCTGTGGACTGTTCTCACTACAGACATGGATCATTTTCAGGGAAAATTGGCCTGAAGATGTCTCTAAGATTGCTGTGTATCTCTGGCTTGGTGTAGTCTAATCCTCATCTAATTACTTAAAAAACCTTTAGCTGGAGCTTCAAACTTTTAATGGATTCTGGGAAAATGGGAGGTGAAAGAAGGATACCACAAACTCCCAAGGCTCTGACGGTAAGTGCCAGATGTGGAATGGGTTTCATTTAAAGGATTAGTAAAGCAGAACTGGAATAGTCATCTTTAGAATTTCTGGCAGTTAATTGTGTGCCTCAAATGCAAGGGAAGGGAAGGATAATGCTGTAGCCCATGGAAACTTTCATTAAAAAGAAAAAAAAGTATTGTTATAAAGTCTGCTTTGTCCTTATCCCAGTAAACAGCAGGGAATGCCACTGGCTGAGCTGGGTTTGTGCTGTTCATGTGTATGTTGAGGATAACATTTGATTTTTAATTCCCTTATTTGACCTGAATCTGCAATAGAATTTGAATAGTGATTCCTGTCCTGTTACATACTGGGGAATGTCCTTCAGGTAAGATTGAATCCTACTGATCTACAGGAATTTATATTGGACTCATGTCATGTGCAGAGTTCCCCTTAAGTGTCAGATACTACAAAATTACTGTTTTTTTCTAACAAGGTTTATCTGTTTGTAGACTGGAGTTCTGGTGTGTGTTTAGTTGTCATCCCAACAGGTTTCCTGGGTTTGACTTCAGAGATACAGTTTCAAGTCTCACGTCCATATTTCTTCTGCTTTTAGGTTTTGCAGTGCTCAGACTCATTCATAGAAAGATGAAGAATTAACCTTCCTGAATTAAAGCAAGTAAACTGCTGCTTGGGAAAGGAGGAGGATCTCTGTAGGAGGGAGAGGGAATGTTTCCTGAGTAGCACAGACCCAGGCAGTGTTAAGTTGGGTGAGCTTTGACCATCATCACAGATTGTTCTGTCAGCCTGTGGAGCCACGTGTACCTGGGAAGCTCCCTGAGGCAGGGAGTGCTTGGAAGAGTTTCTTGGGAAAAGAAGAGGCAGTTTGGGGTAAGGGCAGTGCTGACAGAATGTAATAGATTGCTTTGCTGTTTGGTAAGGAAGTGCACTGGCTAAGAATGAGTTGGAAGCAGGCTACAGTTCCTACCCATATATTCCTCTGTCTTAAAGCACCCAGCTCAGCAAGGACTTCTGCACCTCCTGTGTCTCTCAGTGCATGTGGTGCTTTGCATTTTTTAATGCTGTAAGCTCACAAAATTAAAGAAGAGCACCCCTGCAAGTTAAATTTTGCTGTGAATTTAACTCCGGTTAATCAGTCTGGATTGTCACCCAGTAACTACAGATGAAAGAAAAAGATCAAAAAAGAGTAATGTAGATGGAATAGGAAGTCTGAAAACTGAAAGGGAATAACTGAAGTGCTTCCTGGGCTGTGGCCACTCCCCAGCAGCATCTCCCCATTGTCTCTCCATACTTTGTAGTGTTGAAAGTGGTGTGAAACTCTGAAAATCGTGTAGGGCAACCCAGAATCCCTCCCCAGGCTTGGGGCGAGTGAAGAGACAAAGTGGCCCAAAATCTCCCGTGCAGAAAATGTGGGATGCCCTGAGCCCTGTGGGTGTGTCAGGAGAGCCTCTCCCCTGTACCCGTCACACAGATTAGGAATCAAAGAATCCCAGAGTGGTTTGGGCTGGAAGGGACCTTAAAGGCCATCCCATCCCACCCCCTGCCCTGGGCAGGGACACCTCCCACCAGCCCAGGGTGCTCCAAGCCTCGTCCAACCTGCCCTTGGACACTGCCAGGGATTGATCCAGGGGCAGGCACAGCTTCTCTGCCCAACCTGTGCCAGGGCCCGCCCACGCTCACAGCCTTATAACTTTCTGAAGTTACAGTTGTTTCAGTTACTAAGAATAGTAAACTCTCCTTAGTCCAACCTGGCTTCAATCCTTAGCACCCTGGTTTAACTCCAATCCAAGGGGAATTACCCGGGGAGGATGATGTAGAAGGATCAGCTAGAGCAAGGAGCAAAGGAAGGAGGGAGGGAGGAAATAATTAAGGCAAACGTGTGGCACATTAACAGAAAACTTGTGCCAGAGCAGGTATCTCAGCCTAACCCTTTGTCTGGTGCGAGTGCAGGACTGCCCACAGCACGGTCAGTGTGGGATCACGCTCCGGCACGACCTTCCCAGCTCGGGCATGTCGGCAGCGATGAGCTGTGCCTGCCAGCTGCGGGGCCCTCCTCGGGACAGCAGGAGGGACTAATGGAGCAGAACACGCTCAAGCGAGCGGGGCACATCTCGCAGCTGCCCTTGCCGAGCCTTCGGGAGCGCTCCAGACTCGGCTGTGACAGCGCAAAGGCTGCCGAGCATCCCCACGTGGCCGGAGCGCCCCCCGGGGCCGGGCTGGGGGCAGCCCCGGTGCTCGCTTCCCACCGCCGCCCTTAATGCCTCGCTGACCCTGCCCCGATTAGTGTCGCTCCATTGAGCCCTGCCCTGGGGACAAAGCGATCCGCAAAACAGCACCCGTGTGTTCCCCCCCTCCCCCGTCCTGATGATGATCTGGCTGGACTGGTCCTGGTGGGTTTGAATGAGCGGCCCTGTAAGTGACACCAGAAGATGGCATCAGCCGCCTGCGATGCTCTTAACTATTTCTGCAGCTCCGCGGACACTCTGTGGCTTAGGACTGGGTATTCTTTTTTTAGTGGCTTTGTGCTTTTTTCGGTTGGCATTTTTATGGTTGCTTTATAACTTCCTATAATTTCAAGACAACACGTTTTTTCCAAGTTCCAATCCTTTTATTTGGGTGATTTATCGAGTAACCCAAAGGAAAGGTGGTAACTTGGAAAAATGTTTTCAGTATTGAATAATCAACTAAAATGTTTTGCTGTTTTAAAAGTGGTAAAAAGTCAGGTTTGTTTGTTTGGTGTTTTTTTTGTTTTTTTTGTTTTTTTTTTGCAAACCCATTTTTAAAGGTGGGTTAACATGATATATTTGACTATGCGTAATGTGAATAATTTATGTGAAGACTTGAGATTTATGTGTGTACTTAACAAATATATATATATATTTCAAAGTAAGCATATATTGAAGTGTTCTGCAAATCAGAAGCACTTCTTCTCTTAAACTCCCTGCCAAGCACTTTCTCCTGGAGTCTCTTTGGAGTGCCAGTGCTCCACTTGCACCTGACCTTCTGTGGAAGTGTGAGGAGGGAACCCCTATGGCCCCAAACCCCAAAGAAATCCTCACCTGTGGGATCAAAGGGATGCTGTGTCTGGGATAATCATCCTGGGTGACTGAGGGGGTCAGCTCTGCAGATCCTGTTTGCTCTGCTGCTCAATTCTCCCCTTGCCTGGCCAAATGTTCTTGCAGCCCAGTCTCTCCTGAGCTGTCCGTGTGTCTCTGTGCCTTTGGTGATCCCTGGGGATGCAGATGAGAAGTTCCTGTACCTCCCTCCCTCCTGACTGCCTTCTCAGCACTGCTGAGCTCATTCTGTTGCCTGTTCTTCAGCCTTGCTTTGTTTATTTTTATTCCTGCTAACACTCCCATGTTCCCTGGTGCTCTCTTAACTCTCCTGGTGTCTGTAGGTCGTAACTCCCATGGCATTTCACACAGCTCTTGGTCCTGGGGTTCCCACCCCTTTGGGGAGCAATCCTTCCCCACCCTTTTCTCTCAGCACTGATGACACAGGCATTTCCTCTCTGATGCCACTGCTGAGGCACCAGGATCAATGGAATCTGCATTAAAGCTGCTCTCCCTGCTGACAACTTAGACCCCTGGCCAGCACTGAACTGTTAAACACAGCAGAAATTCAACCTTGTTCTTCTCCTGGAGCTCCTTGCCAACCCCAGAGCCCATTCCCAGGAAGCAACGTTCTTTGGGCTCTGTGCAGAGCAGGGTGGCTTTTCCCTTTCTGAAATGCCCAGTGTCAATTCCCTTGGTTCTGTGGGGTCACCTCTCTCAGAATCCACGTTCTGCTGTCGTTCACATCCTCTGTCACCTGTCCCCTTCTTGGTGTCCCTGCAGCCTGGACACCTTGCCGTGCTGGTGGCTCACCTACAGACACACAGAATCTTGTTCTCTTATGATCCCAGTCTTTGAGGAGGGGATTTTCTTATTCCTTTTGGGAAGCTCTGACATCTTGTGCTGTTTGAACTGTCCCAGCTGAGCTTGGGAATTTCTTCAGGAAAAATCAGAACTCACTGTCAACCCCATATCTGGTCTGGCAGGGTGAGCTAAACTGTGGAATTATAGCTGGAGAACTTGCTGGGAAAGTGGGAAAACGAGATGACATCAAGATTCTCTTACTTCTACTTTTGTGGTACTGGTAGGAAGACAATCCTCCTGGGTTCTGGTGTGACATGGTTTCAAAAATTACAGAAATCAGGATGGCAGCAGGGCAGTGTAGCTGCATTTCTGCATCTTCACGTGTTATGTGAAGCAGTTTCCCAACAAACTGCATCCCACCTTCAGGCACCCAGAGCAGCCTGGGGGAAGCTCACAAACCCAAGGAGGAGCTGAGACTCCTGGGTCTGGCTGAAAATTCCTGTTCCTACTAGGCTGCTTAACCTAATCTGGTAATAAGCAATAAAAATAGCACAGTGACAATAAGGAATTGTCTGCACTACAGACAATGTCACATTGTTTGTGACAAAACTGCTCAGAAAAGATGGCCCTTTGCATTCTTCCCGATGGCAGATTATACCTGCTCCAATAGGAAAATAGATTTTTGCCTCTCTTGCTCCAAAATGAGCTCTTGATAATGGAGGCAAATAAGGATTAATTCATCCAAAGGGTTGTCTTTTATGACTAAGCTCTGGCTTGTCATGACTAACAAATTTGCTATTCAGGGTAAGAGCTTGAAACATAAGAGAAATAAAAGGGATAATTGGTAATCCACGGGAATAAATCACATTATATAATAATGTCTTATCACATGCTGCACATTGCTAACTCTCCTCGATGTAATTGCTTTGAAGAGGAGTGTGAGAGCCTCTGGAACCAGCCTGCTCCTCACATCCGTGTCAGGTAATGAGGATAACCACCAGAGCTGGAAGAAAGGGAGATTTCCATCAAAATGCTGGAGGACTGTCCACCGTCACCTTAATTGCATGGCTCAGGCTAATTGAATTAAACTGGCCCTCTGGAAAAAAACAGGTTCAGGAGTTGCTGAGGTCTGGGGCATGTCTGCAGCTTTCCAGAAGGCATCAACGGTGGTTGGATTCTTCTTTGGTGGTCCAGGTACTTTCAGGGAGGAAATTACGGGAGAGGAGATTTCCTGGGGTACATCTGGCTGTTTCAAATTACGTGGATGCAGTGAAATAAAGGAGTGGGCACAGGGATGGGGGCAGGAGGGCAAGTTGGAGGTGCCTTTAGCAGGTCAGGAAGGAGCATTGCTGGAGAGGGAAGCAGGAGGAGGCCAGCACCCCTGAGGTGTGGGAACAGTCTCCAGCCACTGTTTTTCCCAGATGCTGATTCACCGACTGCATCGTGACCAAACTCCTTGTGAATTGAACAAGGTCCAAGCATCACCCAGAGGCACCATTGCTTCTGCTTTTCCTCACAGGGATGATGTCATGTATAGACATCGTGTATTCCAGGAAAAAATACCCTTCTACCTGGTTATACATCCAGCTTGTGCCAGAGCTCTCTGGTCCTCCCTCCTCATGCCCGTCGGATTTTCCCATGGAAAGCAGAGGTGTAATCCAAGATCTGAGCTCCTCAAGTTTCAAGTCAAACTCTGCAATTTGTTTTGTTAATCAGTAGCTGTAGCTGGATGATGATCATTAACAATTACATTGTGAACGTTGTATGCTTGGCTGATCTGGTGTTTTTTAAGGAAAGAGAAGACAATCCCAAGGTTGGTCCCTGTGAGGGGTTGGGCTGAGGAACCTGTGGGTGCTGGTTTTGGTGGGTGCCTGAACTGAGATTTTTGGTTACTGACCAACCAGCCTTGTCTTTGGTTGGAGACAAGGGGAACTTTGAGGGGGTGGATGCTGAGGAGGGTCTGAGCAGGGCTCCGAGGCTGCCTCTGGAGAGAGTCCAAAGGACAACCACGAACTGATAGAGGGCCTGGAGCACCTTCCCTATGGAGACAGGCTGAGGAAGTTGGGGCTGCTCAGCCTGGAGAGAAGAAGGTTGTGTGGAGTCCCCATGGAGCCTTCCAGTATCCAAAGGAAGCTGGAGAGAGGCTCCATTAGGAACTGGACTGATAGGACAAGGAGTAATGGGTACAAATTGAAATATGGGAGCTGTAGTTTTGATATTTGAAAGGAAATCTTCCCTATGGGACTGCTGAGACACCGGAATGGTTCCAAGATCCGTCAGTTGTCTCCCTGGGTGCTCTCACCTGCCTCCTGCATCACCCCCACGTACTGAACCCACTCAGCTTCTTCCCCAACACTTTTCCTCAGGAATTTACCGAATGGCTCAAGGACAGAGACTTCTTTGGCCTTGGAAGGGACCGCTGGAGACCGTCCCGTCAAAGAATGGCTTCCCGCTGCCAGAGGGCAGGGTTAGATGGGATATTGGGAAGGAATTCCTGGCAGGGAGGATTGGGAGGGACAGGAGTAGATTTTCCAGAGTTGCTGTGGCTGCCCCTGGATCCCNGCGGGGACAAATTCATCCCGAAATTCAAGGGCGACGAGACCGTGGTCATCGGGGTGAGTCTGCCGCATCCTCCGC
>VXBX01002902.1:49116-73205 GCA_013400415.1 Scytalopus superciliaris
TGCTATCTTGAAAATCAGAATCTTAGTTTGCCTTTTCCTTCCCAGGGCAGAATTTGAGGTGCACATTTCAATCATCTCCATCACGGTGATGTGTCCTCAAATGCAGGTCCTGCTTCCCAAAGAGGACCTGCCGGGGGGAGAGTTGTGGGTTTGGGGGTGGAAGGGAACGTAAAAGTCTTTCCATATTCTTTGTCCTCTTGGTTTGCAGCACTGAGCTCTGGTGTAACTTGATCCCCAGTGGATTCCACTGCAGCAGGAGTAGGGAATGCTACTGGTAGTTGTTATTTATTGGTTTAGGGAGCAGCTTCCCTCCAGCAAATAATGCCTGGCAGGGGAAGGACTCCTGATTCCACCAGAGCAGACTTCCTCCTAGACTTTTATCCTTCCAAATATCTTAGAAATGTTATATAAAGTAAAAACAAACCAGAACCAAACACTTTTTTTTTTGTTGTTTTACTTTACCACTTGAAAACACTGCAATGCAGCTTTTATTTTTGATTCATATATTGGAAAGAAAGGGGTTCTGTTAAAATTTAAAAAACCAAACAGAACCACCAACCCCTCCCAGAGGAATTGTGTCATCACATCAGAAATACGAAATATAAATGATTCAAAGGAAACATCTTTTTTTTTTCCTGACCAGTAGCTCTTAATACAGAGCAAACAATTGTGAGGAAAACGCTTTTTTTGCCGCTGAACTTCCCAGTGTCATCTCCCATTATATTCCCCAGGGCCAGGAGCAGGTTTTCCAACAGAAAATTAAAGACTGGATAACATTTCTGAAACAATACTGGATCATATTTCTGACACCCGGGGGCAGGGGAGGAAGTTTAACCACTTGGGNGGTCGCGGCCCGGGTCTCGTCGTCGCGTAACGATAAAATGATAAAAACTATTTAAAAAAAAAAAATATGATAGAAGGAAACTCCCACGGGGTCGCCCCCCCGGCCGCCCAGCCCTGCGCGCTCCCTGCGCTCCCGTGTTCCAGGGGCTGATTTAATGGGAACAAAGGGTGCGGGATGTGGCTCCTTCCCCAGGGCTGATTCATCGGCGCTTCCCTTTCCCTCCCCGGGGTTGGAGCTCTCACAAAGCGGCTCCCTCGGAGGGGTTTTGCTCAGGAACCTCCCGGTGCTTCTTTTGGAGGGGGCTCATGGACAGGACGGGGGCCCTGAGCTCGGATTTTGGGTTTGCCTTGTCCTTGGTGCTTTATTTCCTGTATTGCTCCTCTGTGCTTAAACCAATACCGTGTTCCATACCATGCAACGGTAAAGAGATCTTAAAAGTAATTGTCAGTGCAAGATTGGTTAAAATTCTTCTTAAAACCTTGAGGTTATTAGAAACTTCTCTCGTGAAAGTTGCAAGGGAAAAAAATTAGCCAATTCTGGACATAAGCAGTTACTTTGTTTTCTGATTCTTTTATATAATTTCTATAAATGATGGATTCCCTGTAGCCAAATTAATTGCCTTTCTTTGAAGGTTAAAGCTGTAGCACCCACAGCAGCCAGTTAACAATGGAGTAATCAAATTGGTTATCAATCTTGGTCAGCAGTGGAGGGCTGGATTTGGCCAGCAAATGTGAGGAGGGAAAGCGTGACTGTGGCACAGTCCTGTGCATGTCTGAAAAACAAAGGTCAGCAAATTCCCCTCCCCCTCTTAAATAAATAAACCCTCAGACATATTAAAGGCAGATTAAAATACATCTACTGTAAATCCTTTAGAGGGGGGGGATGTGTTTTTAAGGGAAGCCGAGTTTAGAATTCTCTTTCCCCACTTATATTGTATCTTTGTCCATAAAGTATCTGTTGTCTGGGAAAACAGTAACTAAGATGCTTTGATAAAGGTTTTTGCGTCTCACTGACAGGAGGGAATTCTTTTGGTAAAGGGGAAAATAACAGCAACTGTTAATTTCCTACCGTGGAAGTTTAAAACAATAGGAGAAAACCGTGTATTTATTTATATAAATATTTATTTTAGATNGTAACTTGATCCCCAGTGGATTCCACTGCAGCAGGAGTAGGGAATGCTACTGGTAGTTGTTATTTATTGGTTTAGGGAGCAGCTTCCCTCCAGCAAATAATGCCTGGCAGGGGAAGGACTCCTGATTCCACCAGAGCAGACTTCCTCCTAGACTTTTATCCTTCCAAATATCTTAGAAATGTTATATAAAGTAAAAACAAACCAGAACCAAACACTTTTTTTTTTGTTGTTTTACTTTACCACTTGAAAACACTGCAATGCAGCTTTTATTTTTGATTCATATATTGGAAAGAAAGGGGTTCTGTTAAAATTTAAAAAACCAAACAGAACCACCAACCCCTCCCAGAGGAATTGTGTCATCACATCAGAAATACGAAATATAAATGATTCAAAGGAAACATCTTTTTTTTTTCCTGACCAGTAGCTCTTAATACAGAGCAAACAATTGTGAGGAAAACGCTTTTTTTGCCGCTGAACTTCCCAGTGTCATCTCCCATTATATTCCCCAGGGCCAGGAGCAGGTTTTCCAACAGAAAATTAAAGACTGGATAACATTTCTGAAACAATACTGGATCATATTTCTGACACCCGGGGGCAGGGGAGGAAGTTTAACCACTTGGGCATGAGTTTGCCCAGGCTGCCTTTCAGGCTGTGCCTAAAGCTGTGTGTCTGTGGTGCCTGGCCTTGGGATCAGAGCTCCTCCTCAGGGAATTCCCAGGGCAATGCCACACCCTCGGAGTTGGGATCTGACCTGCTCTTTCATGTCTTGGCCCCTTCCACCCTCTCCAAGCGCTTTGCACGTGGAACACGGCGAAGGATCAAAGACTACGGAGCCTTTCCTTTGGTTGATTCAGACAAAACCCACAGTGTTTGCATTGTGAGCTTTAAAGAGTGAAAGGCTTTGAGGTGACTCTCCCTTTGACAGGGCAGGAAAGGGCAGGGGTTAAACCCAGCCCTTTCTCTGAGCTTGGCTGCCCACCAGCCTGCCCGGACTGCAGCCACTTCATCTCCATCTCTGCAACCTCAAGGTGACTCTCTCATTGATTGTGTTGGCTGGCACACCTAGGAATGTGTTTTTCTCGCTGGTTTCCTTCTCCTGGGCTCCTTGGAGAGCGTGGAGCTGCTGGCTGGAGTGGAGATGAGTGTTGAGCAGTGGAGATGATCTCCTGGCGTGTGGGTTTGGGTCCTGCTCCTCCCTGTCCCTCCGGGTGCTTTTATTCCCGAGCATCTGCAGGAGGAGTGTGCAGGGAAGCTCAGCACCTGGTGGGATGCTCCCCATGAGGGTGCTTTGTGGTTTAGGTGTTTGGGAGAGAATCCTGCCAGCCCTGTTGTGAAATATTTAGGAATTAGTTGCGAGGAGATGGTGTTTCCGAGTCCTTTTCCTCTCAGGCCTAGAGCGCCGGCTTCCTTGGAGTGCAGGGCTGCTCCGAGAGCGGTTTTCCAGACAAAAGTCTCCTGTTAGGAAGGAGAACATCCAAAAGCCAGCTCGGGAAGCTCATGTTGTTACCAGGGAGGGATAAAAGGCTCTTCATTGTGCTGTCAGCTGCTCTGGGCGCCGCAGCCATGGGGAACGTGGAAAGCCCGGCTTAGCAGGAGCTGCTGAGCTCGGCAATTCCCGGTGTCAGGCACAGGCACAGCCTTGCCCAGCCCTCCCGGCCAGCCCAGGGGGCTCCTGCCCGTGGGAAACCCAGCAGGATCCCCCAGCACTGGGCTCTGCTCACACCGGGGAGGTGCTGTTATGTCATCCGTGAAATATTCCACATAAATAACTAATGTGCCTCAGAGCAAACAAACACCAGCAGCACCTGATACTGTGCCCTGGTCACTGCTGTTCTGCAGTGTCATATTCCATGAGAGGAATTCCTGTGCAGGGCTAAGAGGTGGATCCCATGATCCCGGTGGGTCCCTTCCAACTCGGAATATTCTGGGAGAGAAAGGGAAACAAAGATTGATGGCTGATTCCTTTGCAGTGGGTGGGGTGGAATCTCAGCAAGGTTGTGCTTTTGCTTTCCTGGCTTTTGTTTTTTTTTTTTCATACTTTGTGCTGTAAGTACTTTTTGGAATGTCTCGTGGAGAGATTCTCGCTTATTTCCATCCTTACAATATGTGGATTTGTTTTGGCTTTTATTTCATATGTGCCAGTGAAGTCAGCAGAGTTTGTGCTGGTGAAAAGCACGTTCTCAAAGGTGTTCTTCAGTCCCTCCTGTGAGAGCCCTCTGGGTGCTGTTAAGCACTTACCACCTGAGACCTAAATATATATCTATCTATCCCTGTGTAATAGATAAATGGCCAGTTAAAAAGAGTAAAAGTTAAAGAACGCCCCCTGTGCTGCTGGGCTTTTTTTTCCCCCCAAGGCTTTCAAGAAAAGCCAGGCTTCCATCTCTTGCACAAAATGCACGACCACTCTGCTTGTGGAGGATTTGTTCCCCAGGGATCTATAAATACCTTTCAGGGAAGCTCGTGCTGGGTGTGAGATGTGACGATGTGACTTGTGGCGTGGTGTAAAAGCTGCCGGTGCAGAGGCTGAGTGCTGAGCCCCAGGCTGGGAAGCTGATCCTTGCTTTGTCTCCTGGAATCTTCAGGGTGTTTTCCAGCTCTCCTTTTGCTGGGAGGGCTGGGAGAGTTCTGAGAGCCTTTGGGAAGGGCTGGCGTGGGGGGCGAGTTCCTGGCGTGGCTGAGTGTCCCCTTGTGTGTGGGGACACCAGAGCTGCCCAACACTTCTGGGGGAGCTTCAGAAGGGTGTTTTTTTGCTTCAAAAACCACCTCCAAGCCCCTCCAGCCCAAGGTTTTGCTGCTCCAGCTTTTGCTGCTGTGTGGCTGAGGCGGGATGTGCTGTGCTCATCCCCCTGGGGCTTTGGGCGATGGTGCTTTCAGGTCAGGCTATTTCCAGAGCAGCAGCAGCAGCAGCAGCAGCACAAGGCTGACAGATCTGGCCCTTGCTTTTTGGGGGTTTTTTTTGGGGGTGATTTGGCTCAGTAGGTGTCTCAGCAAGGAGCAGAAGGCTGTAGGTCGTGACATGTCACTGTTCACATGGGGAAGAACAACCACAGGATGATGCCAGTGGGTCTGGGTGGCTTTTCTGGGCCGTGCAGAAGGAACTGTCTCATTTCCTCCTGAGCTGGTGTGGCCACGCAGGGAGCTGCTCTCTTGCCTGGCACTGAGGGAGAGCAGCAGTTTCATTAGGGCACATTGCTGTGTTTCACACCTGTTTCAGGAGCCTGGCAGAAGGCTGAAACCATGGGCTTGGCACTGCTGAGGTGACTGGCACGGGAGTGTGCTGGTTGTGCTTTTACAGTGTGTTGGCTGAAGAAGGGAGCTGCTCTGGAGCTAATTATCAAGAAATAAATGTATTTCTTGACACAGAGAGACTCCCATCGAAGCACAGAAGCAAATCACAGTGTTGCTGTCCCATAATGTAAGTCACTGGAAAAAAACATGCCTTGATAAGGGAATTTGAGCTTCTCCAACCCCCCAGCATTGTTCTTTTCCATCTGTCCAATCCCATAACCACAGGTATTGGGATGAGTGGCAGCTGGTCCAGCTCCTGGGATTTTGTTGGCACTGAACCAGTTTTGTGAGGGGCTCCTGAGACAGGGATTGTTCCCTTCCCACCGAGGTTCAAAGCAGAGTCCCTGGCTTGTTAAACCCTGCGTGGCTTAAGCCAGGCTTAGGCACAGACAGTCAGTGCTGTGGGGACAGGGTGGGTGGGGGGGGGTTCTGTTTGATTCCCTTCTGAATCCTGGGCTGTTTCCCTTCTGGGATGGAAACTCTTTCAGGCTCGTTTGGAAGTGCTGAACTGGGGGGAATTATTGAGCAGGGATCAGTGTGTGTTTTATGGGTGAAGCTGCACTTGTGTGTGCTTTTCTGTTCCCTGAAAAAGCAGTGGGAACCCAGGTGTGAAACCAACTTCTATTTATTGGTGGAGGTGCAAGAAGGGTGATTTACTGAAAAAGAAAAGCTTATTTTCTCACCAGAGCAATTTCCCTCTTGTGTTTTCTCTCAGCATCGTTTTTTACCTTTTCCCAATCCCATTTGGCAATTTTTTTTCTCCAAAAATACCTTCATCCTGCTTCCCTATCCTGTCAAAAATACGGATTCCTACTTAAAGCTTTGAAACTTAAAACACAGAGGGTGCATTTCAACAAGACACCTTGTCAAACAACTGCAAAATGTAGTGTCAAGCCACTCTGGGTTGGTTTTCCCCCTCTGGTACCTCCTTTTGGGACCAGAAGGTTTAGACATGGAGCATCTGTCCTGGAGAAACTTGTTCCAGCTTCTCCCAGGGCTTGGTCCTTCCCCTGGGATGCACTGGGGGGGTTTGGATTTGCTTTGGTTAATGTTTGTTGAGCCTGGTACGGTCAGATTTAGGGGGATTTGGGGAAGGATGAGATGCCACTCCTAAGTCTTCAATATTGAACATGCTTTTCTCTGTGGTAGTTTGTTGAGGATTGGGGCAGGGAGGGGAAAAGAGAGGAGGAAGGATTATTTAATGTAGTTTTTCACTTGAGTGCTGATGCCACCCTTGGTATTATCCTGGTGTCCTTCCTGTTACCATGAAAGTGACTCACTCGGGATTTGTTTTCTTCCAAAATTCTGTGTGGCTGCTCGTGGGTTTCTGCTTAAATTCTGGCTGCTTTCGTTGAGTACAGAAGTGTACTTGGAACTGTGAATGTTTTCACTGAAAGATCTCTTCTAGACAAGGGGCTTTATTTGTGATTTTCTGGTTTGTTTTTTTTTCATAACCTCTACCCCAGTCCTGTGCGTTTGTGTCTGGTTTTGGTGGGTCCCTCTGAGCTTGGTGTGTTCTGTCTTATGGAACCCAAGAAGACCAAACACAGGTACATCCCCACTCTTCATCTTCCCTCTTTGGTTGGGTTTGGTGTTGCTGCAGCCTTTTAAACCCCCAGGTGTAGGAGCAGACAAGTGATTTAGAGTCGCTCAGTAATTGCCTGACACTTTGGACTTGACTGTGGTGTTGCCAGTGTTTGTTTTTCCAGCCCCACGCTGGATAATGGTGCTTGTCTGTGTGAGGGCTTTGTGAACTGGGAAAAATGCCTTTATTCCACTTTATTGCATTTTGGAGTGTGAAAGCATTGCATGCTTAAATAATCCTAATAAAACAAACCTGACACTGAAGCAGCAAAGAAAACCTTTGCCTCAAACTATCCGGAACGGGATCCTTCAGGATCTGAAAGGTGTGGGGCCACAGGCATGGGATTTCTGGTGGATTTTATTCAGCTACTGGAAAGAACCAAACCATTCCTTTATATTTATGGCCTCTGTTCTTGACTCTTCATGGGATGTCCTGGAAATGCATGTGATTATTATCAGATTCCATTATTTTATCAATAATTGGTCCCATGGCAGCTTCAGAAAATGCATATTTTCAAAGTATGACAGAGTCTAATTGACACCAAGAACACTGGATTATTTTTCCCCCCCATGAGAAATGAGTATCCAGAGATAAAAACTTAAATATTTAATAGCAGTCCTCTTGGATGTCTTTGCCAAAAAGGATTCATTTTTTTCAGTGCCCCTCTGCTGAGAGAAGTTTTGCTCTGCCACCTCTTTGTGATGATGGGCAGGAGATGCTCGTGGCTGGTGGCAGAGAGCAGGGGGATTCTTGGAAAAGCAGGCTTGTTGTGGAGCTGCTGTAAAACATTTCTGTGGCATGAGGAGCACTTGGTAGCGTTTTGCTACACGTTAAATGGCCCAAACTACCAGATCCTCCCCAATTTCCTTGGCTGTTATTGCTCTGACAGGCTTTTCCTGCAGCTGTCCCTGGGGCAGCCTCTGAGGTCAAAGCCCTCTGCTTTGGAGGGGTGACTTTTGGAGTCACACTTGGGGACCTGCAGGGAAGGCTCTGCCAGCCCAGCATCCTCCTCCCTGCCCCGTTATCCCCCCCTTAGCACAGGAGAGCCTTCTCTGAATTGGGGTAACTGGGTTAGGGAGTATTTTTAGCAAGGCTGGTACCAGCAGTCGGATTTTTCTGCAGCTGTAATCTCTCCCCCCGACTGCACAGCCCTCCTGCATTGCTGGAATGGCAGGATTTAGGCCAGCAGGGACATGTGGGATGTGCAGCTTCTCCCAGAGCCTGGTTGGTGGAACTCTGCTCCTCCAGGTTTTGCTGGGGAGCTGCTGCAGTTCCAGGGCACACACAGCTCTGTCTGCTCCAGCTGCAGCTTTTAATGCCCCTCACACAGCCCAACACTTATTTTTATCAGTGTATAAATCGTGCAAATTGCAGCACTCAGGATTAACCTGCTAAACTGCTGCCCCCGTGTCCTGTGTGTCCTCTGCTTCCCTCTCCCTTTACACTTCTTTTCTTGCCCTGTCCCCTTTTATATTACATTTCTTTTCCTCCTCTCTCCTTTTACATCATCCCCTTCTCTCCCCTTTCATCTTGCATTTTTTGTTTTGTTTTCTCCTCTTAGAACCCCTACTGGATTCTTTTTTGTGTCTCCCCACCACTTTCCGGGTCAGCCATGAGCATCCCGTGGAAACTGCTGCCATTTCGTAAACACACTGGCTCGTTTATTTCCCACTTTATGGTATCTTTTACAATTCCACTTCAAAGCAGAACAGTTGAGCGCCGCAAAGAAATCTTAAAGCAGCGTTAATCTCACCATACAGGAGCACGTGTTGCTTTATCCTCCAGAGGAATATTTGCCTGTGTTGGTAGCAGAGGATTTATTCTGCCCATTGCTCTGTGTGCAGCCCAGATTTTTGGGCTCAGCCACAAACCTCAAACAAAGCTGGTGCCAGCACAAACAACTTATTTTAACCTACCCTAAGTGATGCTGGAGCTGGGAAGCTCCAAGGAAGGGCCTGTGCAGGAGGAGGGTTGGCCTGAAGGAGACTGGAAACACCTGACGTGGTTTCAGAGCTGGGACTGTGCCAGAACTGCTCATGGTCCATCACTTAATATGGGATATCTGGGTTTTTTAACGAATTATTTCATTGGGGAGCCCCAGAGTGAGCTGGGGGGGACACAGGGACATTTGGGGAGGGGTCTGATTTTGGGGGAACGTCATTCATTGTGTTTTCTGGTGTGTGCAGGTGCTGCTTCAGCAAGGGCAGTGCTGTGTGAGTGTGTGATTTTAATGTCATTTAATGTCATTTTAAAGCTCAGTGCCTCGCTCTTCTGCCTCTCTGCAGCTGCTGATGTGTTAAACTATTCCCGGGGCTTGGATTTGGTGTGTTTTGGGGGCTGGAACTCCACAAACCTGGGTTTGCCTGGTGACCTGAGGCATCAGCTCCTGTTGGAGCACTGCAAACACTCCTGGCCTTTCCCTGGCCTGTCCCTGGTTTGGAGGTTCCCATTCCAGGGATTTCAGGTGTTTTGGTGCCGTGGCAGCTCCTCCCCAAATGTCCCCGTGTCCCCCCCAGACCCCCNCCTTTCCATGTGGGATCAGCTCTCCCTTTCCATGTGGGATCAGTTCTCCTTTTCCTTGTGGGATCAGCTCTCCCTCCTTGTGGGGTCAGCTCTCCCTCCTTGTGGGATCAGCTCCCTTTCCATGTGGGATCAGCTCTCCCTTTCCTTGTGGGATCAGCTCTCCCTTTCCTTGTGGGATCAGCTCTCCTTTTCCATGTGGGATCAGCTCTCCCTCCTTGTGGGATCAGCTCTCCCTCCATGTGGGGTCAGCTCTCCCTCCTCTTGGACAGGGGGAGAGGGATGAGGTGCAGAGGAGACCGTCTTCATTTACCAGTGACCTCCAAGGCTGAGCTGCTTTGTGTAACAAGAACTGCTTGCTTTTTATTATTATTAAAAAGTGCCCTTTGGAGTGGCTTTAGGAGGCTTTGGGAGGCAGGGATTATAAATTGGAGAAGCATCAGGGATGGGGAAGAGGAGATCTTGGTGCCTTCAGGATGAAGGGGGAGCTTTTTGTGTGGTTGGCTTTTTAAGCAGTGCCAAGTGCTGCATCTTGGGGCTTAACTGGGAGAGCAGCTGCTTACACTGATGAAAATAAAGGGTTTTAACGATTATTTACACCCTCCTTATCTCCTGCTCGTTGCCAGCCCAGTGTCCACCAGGTTCTGTTTGTCTTCTCCCGTGGAAAAATCAGAATATGAGTCCTGGTGTCCCTAAGAAAGAGGTGCTGTGTTTCCATGGCTCTCTCTGGAGCTCGTGCTGCTTCCCTGGGGATGGGAGCTGGAAGGCATGTCTGGCTGCAGGGAGGGCACTGCGAGCCTTGGGAGCCTCAAAGTCTGTTTTTGCTCACAAAAAAACCCCAAAAAATAACCAAAGAAGGTCCAGGCAGTGCAGTTGAAAGGGAAACTCTGCAGCTCTTTGTCCTTGCAGAGCTCCCAGAGGGAGTTCTGCTGTGTGTGCCTGGGTGTGGTGTGTTTTACCCAGCTCAATAATACCACTTTTCTGGGGGTCTATATATTCAATATATCCAATGTGTTCCTCTGCAGCTGTTTGAGCTGCAGTGTGTGTTGGGGTGACACGCTCAGGACCCTTTGCCAGCTGTCCAGGAAAGCACAGCCTGTCCCCACCAGTTTCTCAGGGTGCTCGAGATGTTCCTGCTCCCAAATGCAGGTGGGACCAGTTCCACTTGAGTTTGGAACGAGATTTAAATGATTCTGCATCGTTAATTTATCAGTGATGGATTAACTTGTCAGAAATGCAAAACCAGGTTCTTAAATACTCCGTTTTCCTCCTGATAACTGGTGTGAAAAAGGAGGAAAAAGTCATTCTGGTTTGTAGGGGGTTGGAATGTTTTTGTAAGGAATTTTCTTGTCTCTCCTGGTCTAATTACCTGGCAGGATTTTTATGAACCGGAGGTACAAACAAGGATGCCTTGGTTGGGGTAGGATTGCTGAGTGTTTGCAAACCAAGCTCTGCAGTGCCATGACCCTGCACCCACAAATACAGGGATTTTACAAACAGCACTGGGGTCTCTCTTTAGCACTTTCCTATTTAAGTTTTTGAAGTATTATTAATGTTTCTATATATTTTATTTGATAATTACCTGGTTCCCAGATGTCTGTGCTCGAGGCAAACTGGATGGTTGATGCCAGAATTGTGAGGTTTGGACGTGTCAAGTAAAACTGAGAGTTCTGCTTTTTTATTTCCCCCCAGACAATGAGGGATAGAAGGAAATCAGAAGCTGCTTGTGGAGGGGGGTGAGCAGGTTCCCCTTTGCAGGGGTTACAGGTAAGGGTTGCTGAGCTCCAGGTGACCAGAATTGGTGCCTGGCTGTGCTCTAGGTGGCTTTGCCCCTCCCAAAGGGGAGCTGCGTCCTCTCTCCTCCACCTTCACCTGTCTGAAGCTGGGTGTGAGGAAGAGGGAGAAGGAACTGGGCAAACTGAGATAAGAATCAGAAAGTAAAAGAAACCAGTGGAAGTTTTTGGGGCACTGTAGTATAAAAAAACCATGAAGCTGTTGGAGAGCATGCAAAGGAGGCCACGAGGATGGGGAAGGTCTGAGGTCTGGAGGGGCCATGAGGAGCAGCTGAGGGCACTTGGGGTGTTCAGCTGGAGAAGAGGAGACTGAGGGGAGACCACAGTGGGGTCTTCAACATCCTCCTGAGGGGCAGAGGAGGGGCAGGCACTGAGCTCTGCCCTGTGGAGACCAGGGACAGACCCAGGGAAGGGCTGGGGCTGTGCCAGGGAAATTTAGGTTGGATCTCAGGAAAAGGTCCTTCCCCCAGAGGGTGGTGGGCACTGCCCAGGCTCCCCAGGGCAGGGTTGGGTGGGATCTCAGGGAAAGGCCCTTCCCCCAGAGGGTGGTGGGCACTGCCCAGGCTCCCCAGGGCAGTGGGCACAGCCCCGAGGCTGCCAGAGCTCCAGGGGGGTTTGGACAGTGGGACAGGGGGATTGTTGGAGTGTCTGTACCAGCAGCTGGAATGATGATCCTTGTGTCCCTTCCAGCTCAGGGTATTCCATGACCCTGTGAAGGGTCACCAGAGGCAAAGTTCAGCAGTGATGCTGACATTCCTGTTCATTCCTTCCTGGGGGAGCTGATCTCCCTCTGTGCTCATGTTAAAGAGGCTCTGAGCTCTCTGGGCGTGGGGCAGGAGCTGGCAGGGGTGCCCCAGTGCCTGCAGGAGCAGCACAGAGAGGGATGGAGGATGCACAGCTCCCTCAGCCCAGCCCTGCCCTGCAGGGTCTCTGCACTGAACGCTCCTCTTGTCTGGGTTTGAAGAGGTTTGTTGCCCGGAGCAACTTGTGTGCATCAGTCAGTGACAGGGTAATTGCTCTGCCTGCCTTGCCATCTCAGGGCCCCTCCAGCCCCAAATCATTGCTGGTCTGGAGTCCTTGAGCTGCACAGCTCTTGTTTCCGGTAGGTGCAGGTCAAGGCTGCAACTCATCAGGCTACACAGAAAAAGGTAATTCTGGGGCAGCTGTGCATCAGTGTCTCTGTAGGTCACAACAGACACAGCACTGTGTGCCCTTCCTGCCCTTTCAGTTCTTCTTTTGGGCATCCCTCTTCGGTGGAAAAGGCAGAGGGAAGTACAGGCTGTTGTTCTGCTTCTGTGATTCTCTGACATGGTTTAATTAAATTGCAGCAAAGGAGGCTGGTGCAGAGCAGTGACAATGCTCCTCTGAAACTGTAGGGCTTCCAAGTGCTGCTACAGCATCAGGTCTGTAAACATTCCAGCTTCCAGCACCGCTGGAATTCCGTGTCTCACTTTGTAAAGGAGGAAGAGAGTCTGAGCTGCTGTTACTGGTGTCCCAGTGGAGCAGGAGCACACTCAGCCACCAAGGCATCAAGGGCTGAGGGTCATTTCCTGAGCCCTGGGTTTAGTTACTCCATTAGATTAGGAATATCTTGGATATGACTAATCTGGGTTTGGGAATACTCAAGTTTTTGAGGGACAGAGGAGAATAATCTGCATGTCCCAGTGTTGCTGGTGGTCCTACAGCTGCTGGTGGTGCGGGTGGGATGGGAAGCCTGAGCTCTGTTTGGTGCAGACCCCCAGTCTTGCTGTGGCCATCAGAGAGGTGGTGCTTTGGCTCCTCCCGGGTCAGTGTGAAGGGATCACTCTGGGGAGCAGGGATGTGCCTGGGATTGCTGCTGTTCCGAGTGCCAGGACAGTTTTGAGACCCTCCAGGAACTCCTCCCTCGGGATTCAGTCCCACAATGAATTAGTGATCCTGGCTTAATCCTTGAGTGAGTCTAAAGCCCAGCTCAAGCGTGACAGTGTGCTGGGAAATGCCTTGTGTGCAGAACAAACACAGGCAGTGGGGGGCAAGGATTCTCTTGTCTCCTTTTGCCAAGATACATCCACCCTGAGGGGACACCCCAGGACCAACAGCCTGGGTTGTTCTCTGATCCTCTCCAGCCCTTGCTTTAGCAGGGCACACTGCAAGGAAAACACACTGCAAGGAAAACACACTGCAAGGAGAGCTGCTCCCCTTTAGCAGGGCACACTGCAAGGAAAACACACTGCAAGGAAATCTGCTCCCCTTTAACAGGGCACACTGAAGAGCTGCTCCCCTTTAACAGGGCACAATGAAAGGGAAACTGCTCCCCTTTAACAGGGCATACTGCAAGGAAAGCTGCTCCCCTTTAGCAGGGCACACTGCAAACAAAGCTGCTCTCAGGACCAGCAGTGCCCTCTGGTTTGGCTGTGACCTCTCCTGACCTGAGGTGGATTTGAATCCACAACTGACAGTGCTCAGGATCCCATTACTAATCTCCTGAGCCACCCAGTTGCCCCATAAATCTGCAAGTGATACGTTTAACAAAGCAGAGATTAACACCACTCTGCCAAGGGCAGAATTAAGATGTAGTTTTGGCTGGTTCTGTGCTCTGCTTCCCTCCTGGAGGTGGAGCTGAAGGTCAGCAGCTTCCTTGGGGCTTTCCCCACGACTGCTTTGTTTGGAATATCCACCTGTTCTGCTCTTTGTTGGGGCATTATAAACGCTGACAGGGCTGCTCCACACGGGTCACTCCCACAGTGCCCACCCCTGAGTGGCCTTGGCTGACCCCTCTCCCATGGCTGCTCCAGGGTGGGCTTTGCTACCTTGTCTTCTGGCTATGAAACGTTCATTTTTCGTAAAAGAAAATTACAATGTTCTCTAGACAACAACAACAACAAAAACCAAAACAAAACCCCAAAACACCCCAGTTCTGAAGTATTGAATTTTACAGAATAGACATTAATCACAGAATCACAGGATGGTTTAGGTTGGAAAAGCCTTCCAAGAGCATCGTCCCCCAGCACCACCAAAGCCACCACTGACCATGTCCCCAAGTGCCACATCCCCAGGGCTTTGAGACCCCTCCAGGCATGGGGGCTCCCAACCTGCCCTGGGAGCCTCTGCCAGGGCTTGGTCACCCTCTCTGGGAAGAAACTCTTCCTACTGTCCATTGTTCTTTCATTCTGAACTGCTCCTAAAATCACAAGACCTTTAGTTAGAGGAGTCTCTTGAATGATGGCACTTTTCCCTCTCCTTCCTTCTACAAAGAATGTTTTCTGTGTTTTCTTTCTAAACCTGTTGGTTTGTGTTGTTTTGTATACGAAAGAAATTATCAATTCTCTTATCCCATTTGCTGGAATACTGGTAAAACCCAGGAAAAACGTGGATAATTTCCACTAGTTTGCACCAAGTCAGTACTAATGAGGGAGGTGTGACTGAGTATTGCTGTGTCAGAACTATAAAAAATGTTGCTCAAGAGGATTATTTAATAGTTGCCTTTGTTTTTATACTTAAAATGCATATAAACTCCCTTAAAAGCCCTGTTTTCCAGGTGGGAGAAAGGCTCAGAAATAACTTCTGACGTTTGATTTCCTAAATTGCAGACCTTTAGCAAAATAAAGGACTGCTTTGTGAAGTGGGGTTTGTGGCAAGGAGTTAAAGGGTTTTCTGCTGGCAGTGAGAGCTAAAAGTGGATCACTGGCCACGAGCCAAACTCCATCAGCTCCACAGAAATATTCATAAAGTAGATCAATAATTAAGCCCTCTCTGCAAAAGTAATGCTGGGTTTGTCTCAGATTGCTCTGCAGTGCCTGTTCATACATGGCTGCTTCGTTTAATTTATTTTCCAAATGACTTTTAGGAGTATTAGCATTTTTTTGGCCAACTTGGGTCGACTGTTTGGTGTTATTCTGAATAAATTGCCTTTTTTTTTTTTTTTTTTTTTTTTTTTTTTTTTTCCCGGGGTTCTTGTTNTTCTTTTACCCAGGGATTCTGAATTTTGATCCACTGGGTGATTTGCTGCTGTTGCAATGTTTTAATAGGGCAGGCTGGCATCGGGAATGGGTTGGGATGGCATTTCCTTAGTCAGTACAACCGAATAAAGGCAAAACATAGTAAGTGAATTTAAGTGCTTTTCTAACATGCTGTTAGTTTCTCCCTCTGTTTTCAACCACGTTTTCAGTTCTCAGGAGAGATAAATGGCTTCAGGAGCACGGGCTGGATGCTGTTTATTTCTTGGGCTTTATCAGCAGAATGGTAACCACTGTGGAGCTGCAGAGCCTCTGGAACCTGTGGGGGAAAGAATTCCTTCCATCTCATCAGCTCCATGTAATTCCAGGGGGAATTTGCAGGGCCAGCTATTCCTCCCACTTGGGAAGGGAGAAAGTGCTCAGTAAATGTGGCCTCTGCATTTTCAAAGGGAGCTGGAGACTTTAATTCCTGCTCCATGGGCTGGAGGGAAGGAACGTGTTTTATTCCACCTTCTAAGGGAGAAATTCAGTGCTGGGCAGGACGTGCCTCGACTGAAAAATGGCATTGCCACTGGTAATCATTTGCTTTCTCCTCTTTGAAAAATTCTGTCTTCCAGGCCTGCAATTACACATCTTTTATTTATAAAACCTTTCCTACCAGAGCACTTAGGGTAGGGAGAACTATCTGGGAAAAGAATTTCCCCTTAATTAAGCTCCTGCACGTCACGTGGCCGTGGTACCTGCGTGCTCCTCCCTGCTGTGCCCTGGCAGTGCCATCCTGGGCAGTGGATAAACCTCTCCCACCTCATCCCAGCAGCACCAGTAAAGCTCCTGGACTGGGACAGGGAGCTGGGATAACAGGGGCAGGGTTTCAGCAGAGTCATGCTCTGCCAGGCCATTTGGCTGAGAAACAGCCCTGGTTTCTGCAGGGACCAAAAGCTTTCCTGAGCTGAGGATTCCATGACTGTGCAGCCCTTTCACAGGGATAAAAGGAATGCCTGTATGTCTTTTCCTGGGGGGGAAAAGCCCCTCCTGCTCCTGCCCAGCCCCTTTGCAGACCTCCTGGAGCAGGGATGCAGCTGGAAGCACAGACACAGGGACCTTGGGAGCTGTGGCCCCACTGTGGCTGTTGGTCCTCAGACCCCCATAAACATGCACACAGAGTGAAGTGCCTCACCCAGGAAGAGAGTTGGAAAGGGATTTTGGGAGGAGATGGGACTGTGCTGGTTGGATGTGGGGCATGGCCAGACAGGCAGAGTGACAAGCTGGAGTTTCTGTCCCTGTATCCCATACTGGCTCCTCTCCAGGTCACCCACATCACTGCCTTCTCTTGCCTTTGTCCTCCCACAAACATCCCTAAAGTCCTGTATAATCCTAAAATGTTGCCTTGGCAGCAGCCCTGCCTCCTCCTGGCTCACAGCATCCCAGAGAGGTTGGGGTGGGAAAGGACCTCAAAGCCCACCCAGTGCCACCCCAGTGCCACCCCTTTCACTAGTCCAGGCCTCTCCAAGGGAATCCAGCCTGGCTTTGGGCACTCCCAGGGATCCAGGGGCAGCCACAGCTTCTCTGGGAAGCTCCTCAGGGTCCCCCTCCTGCCTCTGTGTCCTTGGGATGAGTTGTCTGCTCGAGCAGAACAAATTTGCCTCTGTCCTGAGAGAAGTCTGGGCGACATCTCTAGTTCCAGGGGGGTGGCTTCAGGCTGGAATTCCTCCCCGTGCTCAAATGTCCCCCCAAAATCAAGGAAACCCAACATTTTGTATGTTGTCTTCTTCCTTTCTACTTAAGCAATCCCATGCCTGAGCTGGCTGCTGGCTCTGGGGAATTCCTGCAATGGCCTGCAGATCCAGGGGTGGAGCAGACCCTGCACTGCCTGCAGATCACAGGGAGTTAGTCCTGGAATTGTATTAAGGCATCTCCTCCTTAGCAGGCAGCTCTGAGCACTGACAACTCCTTGCTTCCTGTCTGGGTGGAATTTTGAAGAGTTGTCCTTTATTTATTTATTTATTTAACAGGAAATATATTGCCCTATCTTATTTATTTTTTTTAATTGAGACTGCATTAGCTTCCTGTGATAATACAGCTCTGTGATGGCGCTCATAGAATGATGGATGTGCTAAATTGGGAATTTATGGCTGAAATCCTTTTTGACCTTGTGAAATCCTCTTTTTATTTTTTCAATGCCAAGCCTTTAAACCCAACAGGAAACCTTTAAACGTTAAGGCAGTGAAAGAATAACTGGCAGTATATGTGAATATACAATCCTTGGTGCTGCTGAAGGGCCAGAGCAGAATCTATCTGGCTGTCAATACAACTTCAGCAGGAATTGTGTGGGAGGATTGGAGCACTTATCCCAGCCATTATGCAGCAGTGGAAGAAGTTAATGGAACAGATTGTCAGGGGGGACTGTGGGAAGCAATTGCATGGGAAGGGAGATGTGATTTATGTATGAGAGATAATACACTGCATATAATGAGAAAGTTTGGAAAATAATGTAGGGAGGAGGTGCACAGATAAAATCGTTGGCATAGCTCAGAAAATAACGTTTTATTTCTGGCTGCTTGCTGCTTCCTTGAATTACTTCCTGATTTTGGTGCTTAATTCAAGCTGAGTTACATTTGGAAAAAAAAACAAAACCAAATAAAAGCAGTGATGTTACCTCTGGAGATGACAATAGGGAAAAAAAGGACTGCTTGGGAAGAGGCTGGAAATTGGGATGGCTGTGGTTGCTCAGCTTCCCTTTCTGTTCTGGAGCAAACCCTTCAGACCTGCTGGAGTTTGCCTTTATAGGGTGGGTTTGGCCTTTGTGGGCTGTCAAAAATGAAGAGATTATAACCATGACACCCAAACCATAAAAACCTTGGGGCTGTGTGGATGTGGTGGTGAGGAGAAGACCACAGGGAGACAGAAGGAAGGGTCAGAAAGCTGGACAAGGGGAAGGGGGTGACACGAGAAGTCCCCCAAAGTTTGTCCAACATCAGAGACCCAGCCAGGAACTCCTGAACAAGGAATGAGGCAGGAGGATGAGGAGCTGGTGGTGATGGTGGGGAGAAGGGGGTTGAGCAGGATGGAGAGAGTTTAGGGTGGGAAAGAAGTGGTAGAGCAAAGAAAGTGTAAACCCTCAAACTGGGGATGGGCGGGTCTGTGCTCACCCATCCTGCTCCCCTTCATGGAATGGAGCATGAGCCTCAAGTTGTCTTTGCCCAAGGTCAGTGTGGAGATGGAGCACAAAAAGCCTCCCCAGAAACCCACAGCTGCTCTCATTTTGTGCAGGCAGATGCTTTGTGATCCTTCACACCCGTTTATTTTCTTCAGGCATCAGTGATGGGTTTTCCAGCCTTTCAGCTTCCCAAACAAAAGCCCCTGGGAAGGAATCTGACCTGTGTATCACGTTTGTGAGATGCAGCTTTCCAGATAAATAACACCTGCAGGTGGTGCCTCTGCCAGCTGTGGGGAGCACAGTTAGCATGGGATTGCTTTTTGGGGGCTCTCTGGCATCCCAGTCCTGGAGAGCTCAGTGGAAGAGCTGGATTCATTGCAGCAGAGCAGGGTTTGCCTGGAGTGCTGTGCCTGCCACCGTGGGATGATGGACTGACATCTCTCTCTGAGCCTCAACTCAGGCATGAAGGGAATAAATGGGACAAGGGAATGTAGGAGGTGGTGTGGCCATGTAGGGTTTGGCCTCGAGTTAGGGCTTGTTGCCTCATGCTCAGGATGAGCAGAATGGGGGTAAGGAGGTAAAAAGTCCATTTGGGAAGTTGTTCTGGAATAACTGGGCAGCTCTGGCCATCCTGGGAGTGAAGAGCTTTGTCCCACTGAGAGGCACAATGTGCACTGTCCGTGGGGAGCAGGGGAGAGGCAGAGTTTGGGGTGGGTGCTCACTGGGTGCCCCCACATTCCTGAGGGTGAGACCTGGGATCAGGGGTGGCATCAGTGATGCTGCTTTGAGTTGCCTCTTTGGAGTTGTGTCCAACCAAGTGGGTGCTTGGCTGGCCCAGAGTTTACCATAAACCCACAAATTATTTACTAAATAAGTTATAAATTGCCTTCTCATCCTGAGACCCGAAATCCCCCAGTGAAACATGAGCATGTGTTGCACTGGGATCAGAGGCTGCCTCAGTGATGTTGCTCTGAGTCACCTCTTTGGGCTTGTGTCTGACCATGTGGGTGCTTGAGTGGCCCAGTTTTCAGCACAAAACTGCAAATTATTTACTAAACAACTGATAAATTGCCTTATTATCCTTGACTTCTGAAATCTTGGGGTGAAACACAAATCATGTTGCACGGGGATCAGGGGCTGCCTCGGTGATGCTGCTCCGAGTTGCCTCTTTGGGGTTGTGTCTTACCAAGTGGGTGCTTGGCTGGCTCAGTGTTCACCCCATACTAGCAAAACCCCATGAAATATTTGCTAAATAACTTATAAATTGCCTTCTCATCCTCGAGTTCTGCAATCTTGGGGTGAAACCTGAACATGTGTTGCACTGGGATCAGGGGCTGCATCAGTGATGTCAGTCCAAGTCCCCTCTTTGGGGTTGTGTCTTACCAAGTGGGTGCTTGGCTGGCTCAGTGTTCACCCCATACTAGCAAAACCCCATGAAATATTTGCTAAATAACTTATAAATTGCCTTCTCATCCCTGAGACCCGAAATCCCACAAGAAACATGAGCATGTGTTACACTGGGATCAGGGGCTGCCTCAGTGATGCTGCTTTGAGTCGCCTCTTGGGGGTTGTGTCCGACCAAGTGGGTGCTTGGCTGGCCCAGCTTTCAGCACAAATTATTTACTGAGGATTCCCCCCTCCGTCTCCTGAAACGGCAAAAAGCAGCAAGAGAAAATTGAAGAAATATATATATATGTATTTTTACATATATTAAATTTATATACAAGGCACGAGGAGACAGGGACCCCCAAACCACCCCAATAAGGGACGAGGGGAAGGGAAAAGGGAGAGGGAGACAAAAAGGGGAAGGGAAAGGGGAGAGGGAGACAAAAAAGGGAAAGGAGACAAACAAATATATACAATCTAAATTCAGAAATTAACTCAGTAAGTAACAAANAAAGGGAGAGGGAGACAAAAAGGGGAAGGGAAAGGGGAGAGGGAGACAAAAAAGGGAAAGGAGACAAACAAATATATACAATCTAAACTCAGAAATTAACTCAGTGAATAACAAACACAATAGGAAACTCACTACTTTCCTTAGGAAAAGCAGATTCTTAACCTTCGCTGCTGGCCCAGGCAAACAGCCCTCGGGGCAGGCCTGGCCTAACACAGATAAGCCAGGCCTAAACACCGAGAGCCTGTCAGTGAGCTCAGCTGAGGAGGAAAAGAGAGCAAAGAGAGAAAGAAACCTCCCCCTTGGCCTCATATACACCTGATTCCCTAAAGAGATGGGATGGAACACTCCCTGGGGTTTGACCCTGGTTACCAGGGAAGGCCCTACAAGAAACAACCCATCACAGTGACAAAAATGGTTAATTGGGCAGAGCGTTTGAGCAGCTGCTGTGGTGGCACCGGGTGGCACATCCAGGAGCAGAACAAGCTCCTGCTGGCAGATGAGAGGGATGGCACACATGAGAGGGATGCCACACGTGAGAGGGATGCCACACATCCCCTTAGCTCCCGTCTTAAATGCAAATGCGGCGCCTGTTGTCGGGTTGTTGGGAGCAGAGCGGTTGTTGATTGGCCTTTCAAGTGTCGTGCTACCCTATTTTTAGGGTTGTGTTTCCTCCTGTAACCCATTACACCCCCTGCCAGGAGGAATCAAAGTGCAGGTTGTGTGCAAGGGGAATAAATGTCGCTGGTGGTGACACCTGGGAATCAGGGAAGAATCAGTTTATCGCTGTGGATCTCAAAGGGAAACGCTCCAAAATGTCCCTGTGGGGTTTTCACGCAGCACCTGGTTGGTTTTTAGGGCTAAGGATTAAAATCATGAGGATTTCTGGATGAAAAACAAGCTTAGGGCAGCGTAACAGTGTGATGGGCAGCCTGGCTTGGGTCTGACCTGGGGGTTTTCCTGACACACCTGTGCCTGTTTAGCCAGAAATGAAAGGAGTGCAGTGCTGGGACCGAGCTGGGCCAGCCCAGGCTCAGCAGAACCAGCACTCGGCACCTGCAGGTTTGCCATTCTCTGAGCTCGGAGCGCTCTCCCCACACCACAGCGCTCCTGCTTCTCAGTAATGAACAACAAACCTTTCGCAAATATTTCCGTGGCTATTCCCCTGATGCTTCCATGGCTCTTCCCCTGATATTTATGTGTCTATTCCCCCAATATTTCCATGGCTATTCCCCCAGTATTTCCATGGCTATTCCCCTGATATTTATGTGTCTATTCCCCCAATGTTTCCATGGCTATTCCCCCAGTATTTCCATGGCTATTCCCCTGATATTTATGGGTCTATTTCCCCAGTATTTCCATGGCTATTTCCCCAATATTTATGTGTTTATTCCCCCAATATTTCCATGGCTATTCCCCCAATATACATGTGGCTGTTCCCCAAATATTTATGTGGCTATTCCTCCAATATTTATGTGGCTATTCCCCCAATATTTCCATGGCCATTCCCCCAATATTTTCATGGCTATTCCCCCAATATTTCCATGACCATTCCCCCAATATTTCCTTGGCTATTCCCACAGTATTTCTGTGGCTATTCCCCCAATATTTATGTGGCTATTCCCCTAATACTTATGTGGCTGTTCTCCCAATATTTCCATGGCTGTTCCCCCAATATTTCCTTGGCTATTCCCCCAGTATTTCTGTGGCTATTCCCCCAATATTTCCATGGCTATTCCCCCAATATTTATGTGGCTATTCCCCTAATACTTATGTGGCTGTTCCCCCAATATTTCCATGGCCATTCCCCCAATATTCATGGGGCTATTCCCCCAATATTTCCATGGCTATTCCCCTTTAACTCGCAGGAGAGGGTGGCAATACCCAACTCTTGCAGCTCTCTGAGCTGGCTGTGTCCCACCCTGTGGCTGCTGACCCAGATGTGGGCACACAGGAACCATGTGCCACGTTTGATTCTCCAGCTGTAGACAAGATGGGTTTGGAGCACCCGAGATGGCACATCTGTTTAGGCAACAGAATATTGCCCTGAACTGCTTCCTTTGGAGGAAACGCTGCATTTCCTGGTGCCTGCTAAATTGGGATTATAAACTGTGTGAAATGTTCTTTCTCTCATGAGTTTCTCCTTGGTTTGCAGCAAGGGAAGCCGTATGTCTTTGACAGAGTGTTACCTCCCAACACAACCCAGGAACAAGTTTATAACGCCTGTGCCAAGCAGATTGTTAAAGGTAGGTGTTGCCTTTCTTATCCCTGCTTGGGGGGAGGGAAGGAGATGTGTCCCTGTCCCCTCAAGCTGTTTAGAGACTGGATAATGAATTCTTAGATGGCTGTATGAGAGTTTACTAATTAGTGATTCCGAGTGTTTCCTTTTTTTAAAGGCTTGTCTGTGTAAAACAAACACCAACTGATGAGCTGAAGGAATTGCAGTGGTTGTTCCTTCCTCTCTCCTTGGGTGTAATTCTGCACAAACACTTGTTTTTGGGGGATATAAGGAATAAGAAGTGTGTTTTTCTACACAAACACTTGTTTTGGGGGATATAAGGAACAAAAAGTGTGTTTTTCTGCACAAACACTTGATTGGGGGATATAAGGAACAGATAGTGTGTTTTTCTACACAAACACTTCTTTTGGGGGATATAAGGAACAAAAAGTGTGTTATTCTGCACGAACACTTGGTTTTGGGAATATAAGGAATAAAAAGTGTGTTTTCCATGCAGTGGGAGACTGTTCAGTCCAGGATGACCATGGAATATGGACCTTAGAGTGGGAGGATGGACCATTAGAGGAGAGTGTAGAGATCATTGGTTTGGGAGCTGCTTTGCCTCTTGGATAACACCCTGTTTGAAACAAAACCTTCCCAAACTGTTGAGATCTCAAGATTTTCCCTGGAGAATCAAACTTTTTGGGCGCATTTTAATCACCTGCCATAATCCCCCACCTCCCAAATCACCCCCCCAGACCTCACACGGCCTTCTGAGGCCGGACAGCCCATCCCTGATGGTATTCCTGGAATCATGGAATCCCCTGGGTTGGGAGGGACCCCACAGATCATCGAGTCCAAGCCCTGGCCATGCAGGGACACCCCACCAATCCCACCCTGTGCCTGAGAGGGTTGTCCAAACCCTCCCTGAGCTCAGGCTTGGTGTGGTGCCCACGGGGCAGCATCTCAGGGGTTATGAGCAGTACCAGGTCTCCTCATTCCCTGTCCTTGTGTGGTGTCCCAGGTTTGGCCCCCGGTGTGTTCGGTTTGCAATCCAAGAGTGCAGACAGCGGGAATGGTGTCAGAGCTGGGCAAGGCTGGAGCTCTGGGGGGTTTGCAGGGGTGCAGGAGCTCCTAAAGCCCCATGGAAGGGCTTGCTGGTGTTTTTTGGGATGGAGCTGGCTCTGTGGGGAGAGGTCCCTGGGGGGAGCAGCTCCTCTCCAAACCCGCTTCTGGAGGAAACCGGTTGTCCCACTCCAAGAGCCTGGAGCAACCCAACGTGGTGTAGCCCAGGTGGGTGGGGGTGAGGAGCAGAATTAAAATTATCTGATGCTGGAGAGCAGAAACGAGTCCTAAAAAATCCCATGACCTCTTCTCAGAGGGGGGGGGCCCGATCACAGCAGGTCTCACTTCACATGGGTAAGCCTTGAATTAAAACTGGTGGGACTGGAGTTTTGGCATCATTTGTTCCAGCTCAACTGTTTGGAAGTTTGGGGAGCTGTTTGAGCCCTCCAGGGGGTGCTGGTGGTGGGTCTGTGGAGGGGAAGCTGAGGAGAGAAATAAACCCCTTTCGTGAGAGGGATTTGGGAGAACTGAATCAGTGAGTATATAGGACAAAAATAGGAAGGCAAAAATATTAGAAAATATGAGATATAATATTAAATTCTATAGAATAAATAAATAAATAAACCTAAAACGCGCACTGACATTTGGGGAATCACCG
>VXBX01002902.1:74704-95878 GCA_013400415.1 Scytalopus superciliaris
TATAATATAGTTGTGTGTGTATATTTACTATTTAATATCTAGTATAGCCATGTATGTGTATTTACTATTTAATACATAATATAGTCATGTGTATTTATTTAGTATATAATATGGTCATGTGTATATTTACTATTTAATATCTAANATTTCCTGAAGCCTCTATTAGGGTGGGAAGAATAAATGTATTTTCCAGCTCCCCCCCAGATTTCTGAAAGGTCCCGTGGGCATTAAGCACTGCCAAGTTAAAAATGGGTATTTTTATATCTCAGTGCAATATGAAATGATTCATTCTGCCCTGAAAGGAGTGTGTTTTTAATAAATCCAATTCCTGTCCGTCTCCCTTTGCTCTCCTGCTTTGCAGACTTGGGAAACTTGGGAATTAAAATGGGGCCATGAACTGCTGAGGGTGACAGAGCAGCAGAGACATCATATCATAGCAAATCTATAATGAGAAATATCTCGGAATTTGTTTCATTTTCTCTGTGGTTTAAAGTGCAGCCAGTTAAGCTTTGCCTTTTCCATGTTATGGAGTGTCCAGAGATATTTTTTTCCCTAGAAAAGTGAGTGTTCAATAATCCTGCAATCCTCTAATTGAGATTTTACTGTGATTGTTTTTGCCCTAAATGTAGCTCCGTGTGTGCCATTCCCCCCCAAACCATGTTCTGATCGAGCTCCACCACTGTAAACACTTAAGAAATGCTGATAATTCAGTTTTTCAGGTGTCACTGAGGGTTTGAATTGGTTTTTCCCTCTTCCTGCAGATGTCCTGGAAGGCTACAATGGCACGATCTTTGCCTACGGACAGACCTCGTCAGGAAAGACACACACCATGGAGGTACCGTGGCCAAATTAATCAGCACAATTAAATCAGGGCCACGACTCACCAATTGCTGCCCTCTGAGGGAGCTTTGGGGAGGTGTGGCCCCTCCTGCCTTTGCTGTTTCAGTCAGTGTCTAAATCAACCAAATAAACTCGCAAATGGGGAGGAAAAATCATCCTGCAGCTTGGAGGGGGGTGGGTATTTGAGGGGGTTTCAGTGAGGTTGGTGGAGCAACAGCAATAAAGGGTCTGCATGGATGGGGGATTATGACAATTCCTGCCCTGCTTATGGGTTTTCTCATCTGCACTGCCCTCCTGGGAATGCCCCCCTGGCTCTGCAGCACAGATGGAGGAACTGGGAATTAATTGGTGCTGGGGAGAGGAATATGAAATTACATCAAATTATCCCAAATTGCAGGGGCTGAGGTCTTGTGTCTGCTCGTGTTCCTTCCTGTGGCTCTGGGGGATTTTTCCTGTGATTGGGGTTTTATTTTTGGTAGCTGTTCAGGTAGAAATCCTTTCGATTATTGTGGTTTTGCTGGAAAAGGAGGATCAGTGAAGCGTTTAATCCTCGCGTGGGATTGTTCCTTCCCAAACCGGGTGTCTTGTCTGGGAGCATTTGAGTTCAGCTGTGAATTTTACAGGTCGACAGCAAAGTTTGGCTTAATGAAAGGGAAAAATGAGCTCGCCTTGGTTTAACACCATCAGCTGCTTTTTAACCCCGAGGTGAAAGGCCAGGAGAAGCCAGAGGGCCCTGCTGGAATTGCTCTTGGAGGATGCAAGAAGTGATGCCTCACATCTAATTAAGTCTGTCCTTGGGAGGAGGGGGGAAATCACCACCTCAGCCCTCACAGATGGCACAATCCTGAGTAATCCACCAGCTCTGGATGTAATTAAATCAAAATGTCTGCAGGGCTTGAGCTGGTGCTTCCACATGGCAGGGGCAAGATCTCCTCAAGCCAATTTAGAGTCACAATTATGAGCTGCCAGAAGGAAAAGGGACTGGAGGAAAAGGGCTGGTTTGCTGTCATTTTGAAGTGGAATCAAGTCCACATTCAGGTTTAATCCCCCTCTTAGCCCAACATCCTCTTGTAAAGTTGCTAAAGTGTGTTGTGGAAGGGAAAAATAGTCTGAAGTTGAAGAAATAGTAAATCCTCTTGGCAAAGCTGTTATGGAGGATTTGCTGTGAAATGTGAAATACTTCACAGTGTTGGTGTTAAGCTCCAGCAGGATGTGGTGGTGTAATACAGCCAGGACAGGCTTTCTGGCATCCACAGGTCTAAATAAAATAGTTGCCACCTGCATAGCAGGATGAACACCACCTGAAAATTCACACTTTTTTTGCCCATGAGACTAAATTGATGGGCTTTGACCTCACAGTGGAGTTTTCAATGCATAAACCCCATAAATTGTGGTTATTATGGCAACACCCTGAACTAGAACAGCTCTGTCTCAGATGTTACACTTCACCTGCTATGTTTAAATGTGGGAATTAAGGTTCTGATTAAAAGCAGAGGCTTTAATGAGCACAGAACTCAGTGCAGGGGCTTTGGGGGAGTCTCCTGACTGCAGGCTCAGCTTGGTAGCAGGAGGTCTCCAAACTCCTCCTGAGGTTACAGCTAAATCCATGAGAATCCTGGTGGTTTCTTGCTTTTTCCAGCCCAGATTCCCAGTGAATATCCTGCCTTTGCCTTGCTCTTCCTTTCCAGGTTGTCCCTCTCTTTTAGTGGGAGGTCCCTTGGCCACAGCAGGGGTTTGGAACTAGATGGGCTTTAAGGTCCCTTCCAACCCAAACCATTGTGTGAGTCTGTAAGTGATGGTGGGACCTGCTTCGGTCACCTCTTGTTTGGGTGAAAACCCCCTGAGGTTTGTGTTGACTCTCCCAGCGAGGAGACCTGAGCCTGAGAAGCTCCAGGAGTGGTTGAGTGCCGTGCACACCCTCGTGGTTTCCGAGCCAGAAGCAGCTGTGGGAAGAAATCCACAAAAAAACCTGATTATCACGGGGTTTGTTGGGGCTGGGAGAATGTTTAATTACGTGTTTTATAGGCTGCCACTTCCCAGCAGTTATTTGGGGATGTGTTTAGGTGCTGCACCTCTGTGGCACAACTTGGAATTCCAAGCCTCCTTTTTCCTGGGGGGACAGCCCAGCTCCACCAAAGCCACTCCCGGAAATGGGCAGGGAATGGCTTGGGAATTCCTGGCTCTGGAGCTGCCCCTGCTGCTTCAGGGACTGGGAGTTTTGCTGTGCTTTGGAGTGTAGACACAGCTCAGGCTGGATTTGTGTGCCCTTAAGAAATACTAGCAAATCCCTGTTTATCCTGGTTTAGGGAAAGCTCCTTTCCCCTCCTTGGGAAAACTCTCTGGGCAGTATTACAGTTGCTTTTCAGTGAGCTTTTCCAGGACTTTTTCAGGGAGAAAGGAGGGATAGTGTGAAGATGGTGCTGCAGTCACTGTGTGGTGGAGCAAAGTGCTGTGCTGGCAAGGGAAAACCAAGTGTTTGTACCTACAGATTCTCCCCTTCATCAAGGATTTACTTGGTTCAATCACCCTCTTTTTCATTCTCATAGTCTGGAATAAAATGCTGTCTCATATGGGAAGGATTGTGGGGGTTTTGAGCAGCCTAATAGGATATTGGTTGTTGTGGTGTGTAGAATTTCAATACAGTATTCCCAGTTCAGTCCAGCTGGGTGCTGTCAGTCAGCAATGCAGCTGATTTATCCATGTTTCCTCTTTTTCCCCCCTCAAGAAGTTTGTGTAATTCAAGGGCAGAAACCCAGTAACCTGCTTTAAACACAGGCTGTGAGATGGAGGGAAGGGTGATGGGAGTTCTCTGTGTTCAAGTGCCTTCCCCCTGGGCTGGTGCTTCCAAGGTCACTGTCAACTCACCAGCTTTGGATGAACGAGGCAGTGGCTAAAAGGACTATATTTAAATATGATAATAAAGGCTGGCAAAGTGGGCAAACAGGTCAGGGTGACCCCCTGGTCAGTCACAAACACATTAGATTGGAAAACACACGCACGTGTTGTGTATCATTTTCCTCCTGTTTGGCTAAAAAAAACGCTGGGGTTTATTAATTATAGCCATTTGGAGGTGTGTGGTTAGATAGAAAAATCCTGTATTTAAGAAAATAACAATTCCCCAGCACTGTTTGGAGTGAGATGCTTTTTTGTGCTGATCTGGGCAGTATTAATTGGCCCAAAATCCGTTGCAGAGGTGTTGTAGGCACCGTGTTCTGATGGAGTCTTTGACTCCTGACTGGTTAATGCATATTTGAACAGTTCCATAAAAGACTGAGAAATAACAATACAGGCTGGGCTGCAGTGAGGAAAGGGGCTTATTTCAGATTGATATTTCTGTTCCATTTCCAGTGGTGTTAGCTCTGCTCTACGTGCCTGGCTTAGGGGAAAAAAAAGGAATAGGTCTGAAAGCAGCCAGGGAGATTGCTGGGATCAGTTAATATTCATTTCTTGAAGGAACAGAGGAAGGTAGTTGTGCAAATTAATATGGAAAACAGGGGTGTTTGTAAGGCACAGTGCTCTGGCAATCAGAATATATTACTTTTAATCCTCAAATCCCCACAATCCAGATTTTCCTTCAGCCCTGGGATGCAGTGGGGGAAGAGGAAGGGGATGATGCTCCCAAACACCTGGTTTTAACCAGGCTGTCCTTGTGTAGTTGGTTGTTCCTCTCCCTTATCCGAGAGTGACGGTGCAAAGGGTGGCAGGAGCTCCACAGGGTGGGCAGTGGGCACCTCCAGGGGCAAATCCCCCAACACTGATCCGTGGGGACCCTCTGGAAGGGGCTGGCTTTGGACTCCCCTCTCCCAGGAAGGGTCTCCGAGTTACGGGTGGGCTTTGTGTCCTCAGGGGAAGCTGCACGACCCTCAGCTCATGGGAATCATTCCCAGGATTGCACACGACATCTTTGATCACATCTACTCCATGGATGAGAACCTCGAGTTCCACATAAAGGTAAACGTGGAGCAGAGTGTTGTGGGAGGGCTCGGAGGGATGGGATGCTGGGAAAGTTTGGGGTGGCTCTCTCTGCCAACAGCCAAACCNACCTGGGCAGACAGCCCTCAGAGCAGGCCTGGCCTAACACAGATAAGCCAGGCCTAAACACTGAGAGCCTGTCACTGAGCTAACCCAAGAAGGAAAAGAGAGCAAAAAAGAAAGAACACCTCCCCCTTTGCCTCATATACACCTGATTACATAAAGAGATGGGATGGAATCCTTCCTTGGGTTTGACCCTGGTTACCAGGGAAGGCCCTACAAAAAACAACCCATCACAGATGCTGTGACTCCAAAATTCCTGTAACTCCAAAATTCACTGGGTTATTGGGGTCTTTCCCACAAATAACCTAATCCAGCTGCTGGTTGGTGGTGGAGCTTCTTCCCAAGCAGTTTTTGCAGCTCAGCTCAAGCACTGCTTCTCTGCAGCCCCTCCAAAGGCTGACCCCCACTAGCTGTGACCAGAAATCCACAGAGGACATTTGTGGGATACTGACACATCCCTGTCTCCGGGATCCAAAAGTCCTCCAGAGTGGGTGGAGTTGGAATGGAGGAGAGAAGGCTTTGAGCAGTTCAGGGAAGGATGCTTAGAAGTCATTTTTAGCTCGAGAGCTGCTGTCTGGGCTCCTTACCAGGGTACTCTGAGGCTCCATTTGAACAGCTCCCATGCTTTTCCACGCCTCTGTCTCCATCCCAGCCATGTGATCTGTGGGATTTTTTGGAGTGACCTTTAATTCCCGCTGCCCATCCGGTCTCCTGGGGAGCTCTCAGCCACGGGGGGCACTGCTCCATCTGGCAGGGTCGGGGGCAGGCTGCAGCTTGTTTCCAGCAGGAAAATGACCCAAAGGAAGGCAGGAGAGAGGAGCTGTGTGTGCCATCCCTCCCCCAGACACACCTGCAGGGGCTCCTGAGCACAGCGAGGGGCTGGAGGCACCGACCCCTCTCCTTCCGTGCCTGCTGCTCCCTGACAACGGAGCTCTCTGTCCTTCTGGGGCCTGAAAGTTAAGAGAGAAGTGCATTAAAGCCCCTGCAGCACTTCTGGGGGGAATATATATATATTTTTATTTTAATAATCTGGAAATTCTGCACCAGCTCCTGCTCCTCTGCAGGGACTCACGTTGAGAACGTCCTTAGCAGGGCCTTGTTTAGTACACACAGTGTTACAAGGGACAAATAAACCCTTAAATACTTCCATAGACCTGAGATAGTAAAATCCTGAGCTCCTTGAGAAGAGGCTCTTCTGCATTTCCCCCCCTCCCAGGAACAATTCCCACTGATTTCTTTCCCAACAGATGGAGACCCCAAGACGTAGTAAATCCCTGCCCCAGCAGATATCACTTTATAAATCACGTTCTGCCAGCACAGAATTGTTTCAATGGGTTCCCATCAGAGCTGACATTCATGAATATCTTACACAGAAAAGCTGCCTAAATAGCAGGGAGTGAGTGAGGGATTGTAAAGGAGCTGTCAGGGAGAGGAATGCCAGGATTTAACCAAACTGTCACACTCCTCGAATAGCTGAGCCAACACTGAAAATTAATAGCCTTTTTTTTCCTCCCCCTCTTTAATAGAGATCCTTTTAGAGCAGGGAGGGGAGCGTGGTGTCTCCTCTGTGTGTTGGTCCTCAGCCCTGTGGTCATAGATAATGTGGGTTAAGCCTGGCTTAGCTGGGCTGTTGCAGTGAGCTGGGCTGTTGCAGTGAGCTGGGCTGTAAATGGGGCACAGGGAAGCAAAGGCACAGAAGCAAAATGGAACTGCATTTAACAGCAGTTGTCACACAGAAGATCAACTCATCAGTGTAAAAAACCCAGTTACTTTATTTTTCAGGTGAGAGAAAAATGAGACTTTACTGAACAGCAAGAGTTTACTGATCTGTAACCATCTAGTGAAATAATCCCTGGATAAGGCTTATTTAGGGAATGGTTAGGCCCCACTCCCCTAACACATCTTTGTTTGCTCTGCAAGTCAAACACCCTTTTATTAAGAGACTCTTCCATTCATTTCCCTGCTTAATTTTTTTTTTTTTTTCTCAGAGCAGTTGTGTCTCTTTGTTACAGAAAAGCTCGTTTTCAGTTTCTTCTAGACACTTGACTCAAGACAGAACTTTTCCATTAAAAGTTTAATTTAATAGATGTATTTCTCGGGCTTATGGGACATGAATGTACCTTTTGCAGTTCTCAAACCTGGCCCTTCTCCTGATGCAGCTGCACTGATAGGAAAGCAACTGTACTGATTGATTCTGCTCCGTATTTTTGTCAATTTTGCTTGTGTCCAAAAAAAAAAAGAGAAAAGAAAAGGAAGATAAGCTTTGCCTGAAGGGCTTTTGCTGTGTACTCTGCTGATGAATCATTGATAAATGGAGATGGATCAATGACTTGTAAATCACTGGAGATACAAGTATGTTCCCAAGGAAGATGTAATTCAAACTGTGTGGGAGGTGGGGGATTATTTTGGTGTGGTGCTTTGGCAGGGATGGAAATAGAGATACAGAGATTTTTAAATCTGTAATGTTTGTGATTATTTAACTAGGTTTCCTACTTTGAGATATATTTGGACAAAATAAGGGACCTGCTGGATGGTGAGTTCCTTATTTCTGAGTGTCTTGCTTGGCATCATCGCTTAGGGGCAAACAGTTACTTTGTTTGGGAGGGAATTAAATTGAAACTGTGGCACTGGGTTGGAGAAGGAGAATTTTACAGTTTAAATGATCTGATGTGTCTCCTGTGCACCTGCCCCTGCAGTGCTCCAGAGCCTGCCTGGGAATCAGTGAGCACAGAGCATCTTACAGACCTCCAGGCAGGGCTGAGCCTCCTTGGCAATTTATATTCTTAAAGGAATGCTGTCATCTAAAAATGTGAAGCTTCAGTCACTCCTTGCTCTGCTTCCCCTGGCTGTGATGTGTTTCTTTTATAGCTGGGTGTCCCTGGCAGGGTGTTGGGTGTGAGAACTCTGGGAGTCCATGGGAGCTCAGAATGAGCTGCTCTGAATTCCAGCCACTTCTGTCTCCTCTGCTGGGGCCAAATCCAGCTGGGTGGGTGTTCAGCTGATTCAGCCAAGCCTTAAACAAAAGCCTTTTGCCATAAAGTTCACTTTAAATAAGCAGGTAGGAGAGTGACAGAGCAGGAAACACCTTTGATGTGCCAGAAGTGCTGGTGGTTCCCAGGGAGAGGGGAGGGAGGGCAGCTCTGCTTTAGGTGCCCCACATAGTCAGGGGGTGTGTGGCAGGAGTTACCACATCCCTGCCTGTGCAACATCCCTAATTCCCTCCCTCCTTTTTTCCAGTGTCAAAGACAAACCTCGCCGTACACGAAGATAAAAACAGAGTCCCGTATGTTAAGGTACAAAGATCCTTCAATCCTCATTTTCCCCTTCTTTCTCACCTGTGCATTTATTTACACCTTTCCATTGGCATGCAGTGTGTTTGCTGAAATAATTCAGCTTGGGTTTGAAGCCTTGAATGTTCAAGTTGTGTTGGCTCCTGGATTGAAACAGTTTCCTGAAATATTAATGGGCTCGAATCATGTTTGTTTTATTTTCCTGACTTTGAACATTTCCATTTTGTTGGTATGGTGTTAAATTTTAAGTATTCATATTCCCCTTTCATGTCAGATATGAAAGAGAACAACTTGAAGAATTTTGTTCTTTAATATTTCGTTGCATAGATGCTTTAATCTCACCAGAGGTTAGAACAGATTTCTTGGGTTGGGAATGAGTTTGATGAATTTCTGGGCCCTCACTTCAATGTAATGTATTTGTTAGGAACCTGTGTGAGCCTGAGTAATATTATACATAATATTGCTCTGTTTATTCTCAGCCTGAGGAGAGAAAAGGATTGATAAAAGAATTTATTCAGTACTATTGCACCAAGAGAACGAGGACTTTGCATCTTGTCCTGTAGTTTGAGGGAAAAAAATTACCTTGGGGAGGTAATCCAGCCCAAATGAATAATAGGGATAGATTCTACATACAGAAAACCTCCTGCTGCACGGTTGGGTCTGAGTGGGTCTTTAATCTTGTGCAAAGCAGTTGCCTCCCAAGTTTACCCCGTGGAGTCCTGAAAGTCACACAAAGGCGTGTTTTGGTCCATTGCCTCGTTAACGAGCGTGCTGCATGTCGATGCTCCTCCTAATTATTTTGTTCATTAGTGCTAAATCCTCCTCCTGAGCCCTTTGGAGGGCTAGGAATGGCGCTGATTTCCACTTGCCTCTCGCCAGGGTTGTACAGAAAGATTTGTGTCCAGTCCTGAGGAGGTGTTGGACGTCATCGACGAAGGGAAGGCCAACCGGCACGTGGCCGTGACAAGTGAGTGTCCCCCTGGAGACTTTGGGTCCTGCTGCTTCCCAGGGAGTCACTGACCCTTCCCAAAGGATTCTGAGCCACTTCCAGGAAGGATGCACAAATCCCAACGCATCCCAAAACGAATGGGCTGTCCTTTTGTAGCACTTCCCTGCACGAGGGAGCCTCGATTGCCTTTCAGCTCCTGAATTTGACATGAAACACCAGCCTGGGGGTTGGTGCACTGAGTGAAGATATTGTGCAATTATAAATAACTGAAATTATGTACTTGGGGGTTTTTTTTGCTGCAAGGCAAGAAGTGGGAGCAGTTCAGTGGTCAAAGGGCAGCAGAGAGTGCAGAGCAATGACCCCCCTGGCAGTGACTTGGCTGGAGTTGCAGTGATGGCAAAGCACCCCAAATCCTGAATTAAACCCCAGAATGACCATTTTGGCCTCTGCCAAACCTGTTGACCTGCTGGCATTACAGGGTTAGAAGGGCCTGTTCCCCAGTTTGTACTTTGATCCAAGCACTGACCTTGGCAGATCCTCAATTTGTAACAGCCTTGGTGGTGGGGTGGGATTTGGGGTTTATTTTGTGGGGTTTTTTTTCTTTTAATTTAATTTGATTTGATTTATTTTGATTCCCTGAGTAACTCCTTTCTCTTCCATGTCTCTGCCTTCTGTCTTTGCTAAAGACTGTATTCCTTTAGCTTTCCCAGCAGACTGAAATTCATCCTCTTTCCTCTGACTAACATTTCCTCCCATTATTTCTGCTGTTTTCTTTAACACAAATTACCCAAATACCTTTTTTTTCTGGGATATTCCCCATTGCTTTTGGTGCACATGGAAAAGTCCTGACAAAGGCTGACAAACAAGGACTTTTCCCTGGGCTGAAAGGGCAAGGAGCAAAACTGGGAAGTGCTGTTGAAAAAAAAAAACAAAAACCCAAAGAATTTGGAGATGGAGGAGAAAAAGGGAATTTAAATAATGATGAGCATTGATAGGAATGGGGAAAAAGTGGAGGTGGGTTTGTGGTAACAGAGGAAAGAGAGAAAACAGATGAGGAGGTGGTTTACTGATTATTTACATCTTCTTTTTGCTGCTGCATGAAACTTCAGGCATAACAGAGTTACAACCAAACACACAACAAGAAGAAGCTGAAACTGCAGCTTTTTACCTGTGAGCTGAATGAAGGAGGATCTTTTAACTACCTAAACAATAAAAAAATCACTCAGAAATTTGAATTTCAGTAGCGTGTGTTTAGTGAAAGGTTTTGTTCAATGCTGGGAGAGCTCACATAATTGCAATTACAATTCTTTTTGTTATGTTGGGAGGGAGTGGGAGCTTCTTGTGTGGCCCCTGAGCTTTATTTGCAGGGCCACAGCCCAGCTCTGGTGAGCTGCAATTCCTTGGCAGGCTTTAATTTGGACACACCCTGTGGTTGCAGATATGAATGAACACAGCTCCAGGAGCCACAGCATCTTCCTCATTAACATTAAACAGGAGAATGTGGAAACTGAGAAGAAACTCAGTGGGAAGCTTTACCTGGTGGACCTGGCTGGAAGTGAGAAGGTGAGTTTTCCTCTTTCCTGATCCTGGTGGGAACCAGGACAACCCATCTTAGATGAGCATTAAGAAGGCTATTTTAATTTGATTTTCTTTAAAATGTGGAATGGACAAAAGGGGCAGGTCAGGAAAAAAAAAACCACCAAATCTGCAGTATTTATAATGGAGTGGGTTGAACCAGTGGGCTTTTATACAGCTTTACATTTAGTTCTGGGTGTCTGAAACAAGAAATGTGATTTTTATGTGGTTTGTCAAATTAGACAGCTATTTTAATTCCTTGTGTCCAAACATGTTTTTGGGTGTTCTGTCATTATTTCCCTCATTAGATCAGTGAAATACCAGCAGTTAACACAGTTTTGTACCTGAAGTCTTTCTAAATTCCCTGAATGTCTTCACTGATTGTGGTGACTATTTCTGCTTTACAAGATACATTTATTGGAAATACATACATATATATAGATAGATAGATAGATAGAGATAGATATAGATATAGATAGATAGATAGATAGATAGATAGATAGATAGATAGATAGATAGATAGATAATATAGATATAGATATAGATAAAACAACATATTATTTGTTTACTGAAAGAGTAATGGTCTGGAATGTCATTGCAGTGCAAAAATGTTTCCCAGTTCTCATTCTAATGTTTTCTGGAGTGTTCAGAACTGCTTCTAATGGTGTTTGGCTCGTTGAGACTCACTAATTGATAACCCATTGGTACAGTGCAGTAATTAATCATGTTAATGCCTCTGATTGCATCTATTACATGGTAGATTAAAAGCTCTTTACGGTGTTCACAAAATGAGGGGCTAGTCAGGTACTGCTCTTACCTGAAAAAGAAACTTTAGTGGTTCTTCATGTATGGACATTGGACACCAAACCTGAAATAAGAGTTTCCTTGGTGGGTTGGCTTCTTGAAAAATGCAGTTATTTTTCTTTCATGTCACATGGCATTTTTAGATGAAAGGACAGGTGCTCTGGTTTTAATGTAGAGAAATGTGGGTTTAATGTAGAGGTTTTATCCTGCATTTGTGGGCCTTTCCCCCCCCCCCCCCCCCCCTCAAAAAAAAAGCGAGAGAGAAGAGCCTAAACCCCCTGTTGTTTCTGAAGGAATGCTGGGACCAACCTTGCCACCCAGGAATGATGGTCCCAGGCCACCAGCCTTAGGATGCACTTTGATGAGTGGCATCCCCTTTTTCCTGTGCTGGTGTTCCTGGTCCATGCAAGCAGAACACAGAGCTGAGATTATCCCTGTGGTGTTCCCTGTCTGCACGGACAGTCCTGGAATTGCTCAGGCGAGCACAGACCTGCCCTGAGCAAAATAAGGGTCAGCCTTGCCCTTCTAGTGGAAGAAAGGGGGGATTATTACCTCCACTCAGGAAAAAATTGCATGTGAACTGCTCCTCCTGCAGGCTTGGTTGGTTTGTCTGAGTGTTGCAGAGAGGCTGGGGGTGCTCCCAGAGCCAAGGCTGACTGTCCTGCTCTCTTTGGTAGGTCAGCAAAACTGGAGCGGAGGGAGCTGTTCTGGATGAAGCTAAAAATATCAATAAGTCTTTGTCTGCTCTAGGCAATGTGATATCTGCCTTGGCAGAAGGAACTGTAAGTAATCCTGTTTTGTGTCGTTGGAGAATGGCTTTTTATTTATCTGTTTCTTTGCCATCCACATTAAAAAAAAAATAAAAAATGAGCTAACGTTTCAATTCAGAAGGAAGAAAATATTTGCTTTCCAGCCACAAACCAGTGTCACTCCTGCTGTTCTGCTCAAGATAAGAAACTAATTCCCAGTCATTTCACCTGAGTGGTTACCCCATAGAGTCACGGAATCAGCTGGGTTGGCAGAGACCTCTGAGACCATCAAGCCCAACCCTTGATCCAACCCCACTGTGGTTACCAGCCCATGGCACTGAGTGCCGCGTCCAGTCTCATCTTAAACACCCCCAGGGACGGAGAATCCACCACCTCTCAGGGCAGCCCATTCCAGTGCCTGATTGCCCTCTCTGCAAAGAGTTTCTTCCCAATATCCCACCCAAACCTCCCCTGGCAGAGCTGGAGCCCCTGCCCTCTTGTCCTACTGAGAATTGCCTGGGAGAAGAGCCCGACCCCCACCTGGCTACACCCTCCTGTCAGGTGGCTGTAGGGAGTGATGGGGTCACCCCTGAGCCTCCTCTTCTCCAGACTAAACACCCCCAGCTCCCTCAGCCTCTCCTCATGGCCCTTGTGCTCCAGTCCCTTCACCAGCCTCGTTGCTCTTCTCTGGCCCCTCTCCAGCACCTCAATGTCCTTCCTGAGCTGAGGGGCCGGAGCTGGACACGGCACTCGAGGTGTGGCCTCAGCTCCATGACACTGTCACTGTCACCCCCTCCTGTCTCTCAGCACGGCAGCTGAGAACATAAAGCTCTTCTTGCCTCTCCCTTGTGCTCTGACCAGAAAACCCACGTTCCCTACCGAGACAGCAAAATGACCCGAATTCTTCAGGACTCCCTGGGTGGCAACTGCAGGACCACCATTGTCATCTGCTGCTCCCCCTCGGTGTTCAACGAGGCCGAGACAAAGTCCACCCTCATGTTTGGGCAGCGGTGAGTCCTGCTGGGAATTGGGCTGGATTCCCCTCCCTGGGGGGGAGTGTTCCCAGGGCTGAGGGGAGGGAGGTGGGAAGGCACTTCCAGCAGGGACTGGAGAGCTTCAGAGAGCCATCCCTCCATCCCCACGTAGATGTTCGTGTTGGCTGCTCTGTGGAGAGCCCTGGGAGGTTTTCCTGCGGCAAACACAAAGTGCTGGCCTGGGGCTTTGATATTTTATGGGGAAGGGATGGATAACTCCATGGAAAGCATCCCATTTGGCTTTGAAGAGGTGTCTTCTCCTCATATCCTCAGGAATCTGCATTGTGGTCCTAAAAAATACCTTTAAACCATTAAGGGAAAGGAAGAACGGGGGCTCTGTGGAATATTGACAGCTTTGGGGGGGTGGTGGCTCATGGGCATTCTCATGTTTGAAGGATCTCAGCAATTTAGGAACAAAATCCTCAGAAACAAGCAAGGATGAGATAAGTGTGGAAGTATCCAGAAGGAAAATTTCCCTTCCATATGTGTTTGTCACCAATATTCCTCTGAAATACCTTGGGAAAGTTTGCAGAAATGGGTCAGGCTCATTATGTAATTACTGCTCTTGTGGTAATTGAGGAGAACTCGGAGACTTTGGAAAATTGCTCCTTTTGATTCATTTGTGTAATGGCAGAAAGGAAAAATCCTAGCAGGTTAGGATGGCTTGGACTAGAATTTTACAGTTTGTAGGATGCAATAGGTTTGTCTTTGTGTGAAAAGGGGTTTTTTTCCACCAGCTGTAATTTTTGGGCTACCAAAAGAGGCAGTGGCCATTCACGTAATCAGGTTTAGAATTGCCATGCAGTTTTATTTCACCATTTCATGATGAAGAATTGAGGACAGAAGCTTCTACTTCCCATATCTGTGTGTGCCACAGAAGTTTTAAATAAATAAAATAATTAACACAGCAATTAAACATAAATAGAGTGAACAATTCTGAAGTCCAGCTTCCCTGTTAGAGGAAAAAAGAATTGTATCACCAGTAAAATAAGTGGCAGGAGTGAAGTTCATCCTCACAGCCCCACTACTACCAATCAACACGTGTGTGTGCTCCTCTGACAGCAGTGAATCCACATTATTCTCCTTCTGTTCCACCTTTTCCTGTGGTTTTATATCACTTTTAGAATAAACTTTATGCTTTTTTCCCCAGTACAGTTAAATGAGTGGAAACTTGAGCCCTGCTTTTGGCAGAGACAGTATGTAAACCCTGACCAGTAGGAGTTATTTTAAAACACTTCTCAGGGCAATAAAACCCCTGCAAAGCACTGGTGGGAGGGTTGTCTGTTATTCCTGTGCTTCTCTCCTGTTTTATTCAGCACCACGGAGTCATTTGAAGGGGCTCTGTCTGAGCAGTGAAGGGCAGGGATGTGAAGCTTTCCTAATTCACAGTGATTTGTTTGGTTTTGCCTTCCCAGTGTGGCTGTGCTGGAGCAGGAGCAGTGCCTTGTTTTCTGCTTGCCTTGCATTTCCTGGTGCAGTTGTCGGGGTTCACTCAGAGCTGAGCACTCCACAGTAGCAAAGGGGGGGTGGTTGTTGTTAGAGGGGTTTAAATTTGGGGGTATTTCTGCCTGGGGAGGCAGTAACTCGTCAGCCAGTGAGCTCCAGGAGTGCAGCCTCACTCCCTGAGCCCTGGAGTAACCCTGGCACCTGGTGGTGACCTGCAGGTCTCCTCCTTCCCCTCCTCCCACCCCCAAAACTGACTCTGTTTGGCTTTCAGGAAGGATAAATTCCCCTGTTTTCCTGGAGGGTTGACATCCTTCATGCTGAGATGTTGGAAACACGGCTGAGTTTTGGTGGTGGAGTTTCAGGGGGGTTGTCAGAGAAGGGGGAGGGATGCTGGGGTGGGTGCTCTGGGGTGGGTCTCAGGCCAGGAGAGGCTGTGGGCTCATCCAGCACAGCAGTGATGTCAGGGCTTGGCTTTGTCCTTAATCCAAGAACACATTTTCATAGAATTCTAGAACTCATTTGGGTTGGAAGGACCCCAAAGCCCACCCAGTGCCACCCCGTGCCATGGGCAGGGACACCTCCCACCAGCCCAGGCTGCTCTGAGGGAATCCAACCTGCCCTTGGACACTCCCAGGGATCCAGGGGCAGCCCCAGCTTCTCTGGTAGTTTCCATTTGTGTTACGGCAACATTTTGCCCCAAAACAAGAGTTAGGCTGGAGCTGAGCTGGGTTTTGTTGTGCAGAGCCAAGACCATCAAGAACACGGTGTCAGTGAACCTGGAGCTGACAGCTGAGGAGTGGAAGAAGAAGTATGAGAAGGAGAAGGACAAAAACAAGAGCCTCAAGAATGTCATCCAGCACCTGGAGCTGGAGCTGAACAGGTGGAGAAATGGTATGTGCCAAGAATTGGGGAATGGGTGTATGTCTTGGTGGGTTTGGGTTGGGCTTGTTTAAATCTCGCCTCAAGAGTCTCTAATTCTGAGCTGACATTTGGCTCAGCCTTCAAAATAGGAACTGAAAGGTGAAGGAGCCAAATCCAGGGAAAGCAGCAGCAGCTGCATACACAAGGAGCCATTTAAATTCCCACATTTGTTGGATATCAGGTGTAAAGAATACAGGGAATAATATTGTTAATACTATGAGAAGGAGAAATGTCATTATGTCTGAGGGTTTTTGAAATAACTCTGCTCCTCAGGCATGAGAATCAGCTCCATTGTGCTTTAGGGTAACTGGACCTTGGGCTTTTTATAACTGAGTTTAACATTAGAATAATTAGTACAATGATAGGTAGTGTCATCTAATGAGAAGGATCACCACTTGTGTCCTTCTGTGGCTTCTAAGTGAAGTTTATGTTGAGAAGAGCCAATTTTCTGTTTGGGAACACAGGGAATTATGTTCAGGCAGGTTGTAAGGATGGTAGAGAAAGAACAGGGGGTTTTAAGCATACATACAAATTAAAAACTTAGTTCATCTGGAATGTTTTTGGCAAATCAGCCTTACTTGAAATATTTTCTTTCACATTTCAAAACTCAAACCCCAAACTACCAAACAACCCCCAAACCAGGGCAGCCAACCCTCCATCCCTCCTGAAATCCCAACAAAGCCCTGGTGATAAAACACTGCTCTGGAGTCATTTTTATCTGCTAAATTGCTTGTCATCCAGGACCTGTTTTGTTGCTGTGTCTCAGGACAAAGCAGAAGCATCCAAAGCAAGAACAGACCTGTGATTTCATTATGAGGCACAATCTGTGACCTGGCTTGGAACATCCTGGGAGATAAACCCTGACCCTTGTGGGGTGCAGGAGCTGCTTCCCCCTCTCATCTGCCCGTGCTGTTCCCTGTCAGATGAGCTGGTTGCCTCGTGGTTTTCTCTGGAGATTCCAGCCCAGGGAATATTTCCCTTCAGTGCCATTGCTATGGAGACGTGGGGTTGGGCTTTACAACCTGCTCATGCTCCCCCTCCATCCCCCCTGTGTTTGCTAAATGTGACCACTTTCATTTCCTTCCCACCCTAGAATCTTTTTTTTTTTCCCTGTGAAATCCTTTCTGTGTGCTGTGTAAACAAGCCTGTCTCTGCTGTTTTGTGTAAATCCTCCCCCTCCCCATCCCCTGCCTCAGCCCTGCTCTTCTCAGCACTGTTACCCAGCAATACATTCAAAATACTATTGATTTCTTGCCTCTGCAATCCCATCCTTTGGAAGGATATGCTGTCAAAGGGGGCTCTTCACAAAGCAAAGGGTCACAGCAATCTCATCTTGGATAATATTCCCCTGGTGCAGCTCATGGCAGAAATTAAGAAGGGCATTATACGAAATAAAAAGGTATTATAGAGTATAAAATGGTAGCAGGAAAAGGGGTGGGTTGCTGGGTTCCAGCATGCAGGTGCACAAGCTGCTCTGTGTTTTCCAGGTAGGAGGTTGTTGTCCAGGGAATGAAAACTGAGACATTCCTTTTGGGAGGCTCCTGATGGATTCTCCACAGCCTGAGGAGCATTGCCATGTGTTGGAGGCCCCACAGCCTGACTGAGCCCACCTCCCCTGCCCTGCTCAGCCCAACAATGAAAAATCAATTTACATGTTTCTCATTAGCAATACAAAACAATCACCAAGCCTTTAGAAACAGGGCAAAAACTGTTTTGAGTGAAATACTTTCACAGGAGGTGATGGTGCTTCAGTTCAAATCACATTTTCCTGCTTTAAGCTCGACAAAATTATTTACCCTGTTAGTTGGTCGTGCTCTTGCATGCCCTGTTTAGTTTCACTCTGGGGCCTGAATCAGCCTTTCTAGGCTTGGATCTGTTTGCCCTCTTGACTCATTTCCTTGCCAGCAAGATAAAGCAGATAAATCTGAAGGGGAATTGCAGCCAGGTGGGGGTGGGTCTCTTCTCCCATCAATCAGCAATAGGACAAGGGAGCTTGAGCTCTGCCAGGGGAAATTTAAGTTGGATATTAGAGAAAAAATCTTTGCAGAGAGAGTGCTCAGGCCTTGGAATGGCCTGCCCAGAGAGGGGGGGGGATTCACCATCCCTGGAGGTTTTTAAACTGAGCTTGGCCGTGGCACTGAGTGCCCTGAGCTGGGAAAGGGGCTGGAGTTGGACCAAGGGTTGGGCTTTTCCAACCCAATCAATTCTATGATTTTAATGCCCAGCAGTCTTCAGGAAGCCAGGGGGTTTTCCTCTTTATTTACACCTGTGTTACTCCATGGGGCAATTCCCATCCTGCAAGGCCTTGAGTGAAAGCAGAGCCAGGAATTCTGTGTTTTTAATGGCAGCTGGTCAACCTGTTACTGCATTTTCCTCGGACCATCAGGGTTGGAAAAGACTCCCCAGGATCATGGAGTGCAATGGTTATGCATGTTTACATTCCCAGCCATGGAGACAATCATCCTAACAAGGATGGTCACCCTTCCACACCTACTTTTCCTTGTCATCCATATCCCTGGCAGTGGCACAAAGCCCTGTTTTGCTTTCCCAAGTCCCTCTGGGCGCCTGAAGGACCATCCTAAGATATCCCTGGTTTTGGACACCCCTGTGTCTTGGCTTGTGTGCCTGCAGGAGAAGCTGTGCCAGAGGATGAGCAGATCAGTGCAAAGGACCAGAAGAACCTGGAGCCCTGTGATAACACCCCCATTATTGACAACATCACCCCAGTTGTTGCCAGCATCTCCACGGAGGAGAAGCAGAAGTACGACGACGAGATTGCCAGTCTCTACAGACAGCTCGATGACAAGGTGGGATTTGTCTCCACTGGCTGGGAGCACGTGGGAAACTCTGCCAGAAGGGGTGGGGGGCTGTCATTCCTGAGCAAGGTCAACTGGAAGATTTGGAGAATTCCAGGCACACTCACTGCATGAAACTGGACCTTGTCAGGGATGTGCTCCCCGTGGGGCACTCAGGGAAAGCTCCCCATGGCATTGGAGCCAAATTCCCCTTTCAATTTAAGGCCTCAGCACTCCTTTTCTTCAGTCAAATCCCTCAGCAAGCTGTTCCCCCTCCCTCAAAACCAAGGGGCACATCATATTTGTAGAGCTGTGTCATGTATTAGAATTTTCAGGAACACATTTACCCATCTCTTTTGCTGGCTGTGCCCAGAGTGCAGGTGGCTTATTTATTTATTTCTCTGCACAGCTTGGAAGTCCCTCCTTGGCACTTAAATCTCTCAGCAACATTACCCTGGGCTGGCCATAAACGGCTTTGGCTTGTGTGAAGATGAGAAGTGGGAGGGGAAAAAAGGCTCCCTAAAGCCATTATGGATGGGAGCAGCACAAAGGGCTGCCCAGCAAAAGGGGAGCTTCCAGCAGGAATCAATACTCAATTAGAAATTGCAGTTGTAATTAGCAGGAAAATACCATGAAAAAAAAGCCCCTCTGTGTCCTTGGCTGTCAATGTTGAGGTTTGGCTGTGTGTGAATAGCCAGGGAGGGAGGGAGGGAGTTGTGTTTAAACCTTAGCTCTGGTGTGCACGAGGTCTCTGCTTACACACAGCAGTGTGTTGGTGGCACTGAAAGGAGCAGTTAAAGTCTTTAAGAAATTACAAGGGTTTTGTTTTTTTCTGGTGGAGAAACACATTCCCAGCAGCAATTTCCAGCTTTTACAGACTGATTAGAAAAAGGGGGAGCAAAAAGTATCAGGCATTCTTTCACTTTCCTCATCACAAATAGCAAAGCCCGTGGAATTATTCTGGAGGGAACTGGCAGCAGGTTTGAGTTTCACCCTAGAAAACATGGGAAGTGCAGGACTGTGGGAAAGAAAATGGGATTTGATCCCCCAAACAAACCCAGAATATCACCATTTCACTGTGTAGCTCTGTATGTGTGTATTTTCTCTCCTGTCATGCCCCTCAAAGGTGCACAGGCTTTGCTGTATTATTGTTCCTTCTTTCCTAGGAAAGGGAAATGAAAAGAATTGGGAAGAGAAACTAAAAATCTCCAACCCTCTTTCCTTGCAGGATGATGAAATCAACCAGCAGAGCCAGCTGGCTGAAAAACTAAAACAACAAATGCTGGATCAAGAGGAGGTAAGAAACCAAAACAAGAAATAATCCAAGCAAAGGAAAAAGTGTTACATTTTCCTCTGAGCCCCTTGTTTGTGTTTCTGTCACTCAAGAGGTGACAGAAACCTGTGTTGGCAGCAGGGTTTGAACCTCCAATTTCAGGGTATTCTCAGAGGAGCATTCAGCCTTGATAACTCCTCCCAGTAACAATCCCTCCTGCTGGGAGGAGCGTGGCCAGGAGATTTCACTTCAAAGGTGGTTTTTAATATGTGTGTACCCTTTCAGGTATCCAGACACTGTGGGCCACAGGGAGTTACAGATTTCCTACTCTTGAGCATGTCAAAATTACTCCTGGTAGTAAATTACTGATGCTCATTGTTTTGGCAATTAAGAGGCAGTAATGGGAGCAATCTGTGAGATGGAAAAATTGATTATTGGTGGTGCCACAGATCTGCTTTAAACATTTGATTTCACTGTTTCTGCCCATAAAATGAATGTTTGTTGGTTTGAGGACAGGGAAACACGATGACTAAACCCACAGCTGGGTTATTCCCTGCTCTGCCCTTTGTTTATGAGGGGATTTGAAGATGCAGAACGAGGCAATAACAGTAAATCACCGAGTTCCCCAAACGTTGCTGTGATATTTCTTAGAAATTGCTTTTATTCTGGCAGGAAATTGGATAAGGGCCGTTCAGAGCAAGGAGCAGTCCTGGGGTGGGAGTCCATCCATCACCAGCCTTCCAAAACCCTGGGCTCTGCTTTCAGGCCACACTCTGGGGGAGTGCCTCTCCCAGCTGGAGCACAGCATTATTCTGGCTGCTTTTTTGGGGTGTCAAACCTTTCTTTTAATCAAAAATTAATTCTGTCTGTGTCTCAGCCCTTATCTAAGCCCTCATAAGGGTTGCCAAGGCCCCTTATCAGGGAGGAAACGTGTGGATGTGTCTGCTCCTCATCACTCGTGGCTTTCCTGCCACCTCTGGGGTTTGTTTGTCCTGTCTGCAGCTTTCCTTCATTCCCTGACTGAGCTCCTCCTTCCCTGGCCAGGCTGTCTCTGGCTGCCCATTCCCATGGCCACACCAACCCAGCAGCATTCCATGCCCCCTCAGCACGGGGGGTTTCCCAACCTGTGTGGTGGTTGTGTTTGTGTCTTCTCCCTCCTCCCCACCTTTCTCACGTCGCTCTTCTCTGAAGCTCCTCTTTCCCTCCTGGTTCTTCTCATGTCTGGTTTCTGGGGTGATGTGATCTGTGCTCCTTGGGTGATGGTGTGTGCTCCTTGGCTGATGTGATGGGTGCTCCTTGAGTGATGTGTGCTCCTTGGGTGATGATATGTGATCCTTGGGTGATGTGATGGATGCTCCTTGAGTGATGTGTTCTCCTTGGCTGATATGATGTGTGCTCCTTGGGTGGTGGGTGCTCCTTGGCTGATGAGATGTGTGCTCCTTGGGTGATGATGTGTGCTCCTT